>JAQZBX010027054.1:0-28560 GCA_029593785.1 Cabassous unicinctus
GGCCCACCCATGTGTGTGGAAAGAGCAGGCTCACCCCTGCATTTGGAGGAGGGGGCAGCCCATTTGCCCTGGTGCTTGCAGGGGGCGGACCTCGCACCCTGTTGTTCAGGAAGAGTGCTGCTATCCCAGTGTGCCCCTGTGTTTGCGGAGAGTCTGATTGACACCCTAATGCTCGTAGAGGGTGGGGCTTGTGCCCTGGGGTTTGCAGAGAGCCTGCCCTGATGCTTGGAGAGGGTGGGGCCTTCACCCCAGGGTTCAGAAGAGCTTGGCGGCTTGGAAGGGGTGGGGCTGCTGCTCCATCAGGCCCAGAGGACAAAACATGGATCAGTAGATGACTCTCAGACCTGGAAATCTAATGGAGTTTGCCCAAATCTAATGGAGTTGTTTGGGACTTGTGACCCCTGTTTTCCTTCCAATTTCTCCCTTCTGGAATGGGAATGTCCATCTTATACCTGTCCCACTATTGTAAACTGGAAGCAGATAACTTGTTTTCTAGGTTCCACAGACCCACAGACAGAGGGGAATTGTGCCAAGACAGATGATACTCATAACCTATTTTGATGAGTCTTTGTATTTAGCATTATTACTGAAACGACTTAAGTGTTTTGGGATGTTGTGATAGAATGAATGCATTTTGCATGTGGGGAGAACATGTCTTTTTGGGCCCAGAGGGTGGACTGGTGGCTTGGAGCTAAGTACCCCAGAAAAACACGTTCTTAAACTGAATCCATTCCTGTGGGTGTGAACCCTTGTAAACAGGACCTTTTGATGAGGTTACTTCAGTCAAGGAGTGGCCCACCTGAATCAGGATGGGTCTTAATCCTACTACTGAAGGCCTTATCAGAAGGCGAGAGAGAGAAAGAGAGAGAGAGAGAAACAGGGAGCAGCCAGAAGCTGGAAGTCAATGAACCCAGGAGAGAAATCAAGACGCCACCATGTGCACTGCCATGTGACAGAAAAGCCAAGGGCCAAGGATCACCAGCAGCCAGCCCCACAATGCCACAGTTTTTTGGGAGAAAATAGCACCTGGATGGTGCCTTGATTTTGGACTTCTCCTTGTCTCAAAAGGGTAAGCTAATAAATCCCCATTGTGTAAGGCAGCCCATTGCATGATATTTGATTTAGCAGCCAGGAAACTAACACTGTCATCAGGACTGCAGGCTGAGCATCCTTAGGTTCTCCTAAATCCCTCACCATCCCTGGCCGCCCTCTACCAATTGTGGGCAGTTTGTCCCTAATAACGATAATAAAATGGCATTTATTTGGGGCCTTACTATGTGCAAGGAAAGCATTATGACTGTAATTTTGCGGAGGGAACTGAGGCTTAGGGAGGGCACGCATCCATGAAGTGCTGTCCCCTGCGTGGGGTGGGGGCACTCCATCCTCCCTCCTCGGCCTCAGGTACACCCGTGGAACACAGTGGCCCCATCAGGAGGGTCATGGGGTCAAAGCCTGTGGGTTTTCTGCGATGGCACGCTGCCTTTCAGAGGGTCTCTTTCATTCTTATGGTACTTTGGCCCAAGTGACCCCAGTGTCCCCACCAGAGGACACATTGCACATTTACAGCCTGGAAGCAGCCTTTATTAGGTGCTGCAGAGTATTTCCTGCCAGCCAGGCGGGGGTGGGCTGCTCAGCTGGGGGGAGAGGGTTACAGTCTCAAATTGAGGGAGGCAGAAAGTTTCCCTCCCCTCATCCACCCCCTCATTTATATGCTCTCAAACAAGATCAGAGGGATGTACTTGTAATGAGGTCTTGAAAGCACTGGGAGGAGATTTCTGCAGATTCTAAAGGCCCTCAAAAGCTGCAGCAGAACTAAAATAAACCCGAACAAAACCAGTCAGATGAGAACAGGGGTAGGAGTTGGCTGGGCTCTGAGACCACATATTCAAGCCAACTGTACAATTGGCTGCCCAGCTGCGTGACGGGGCAATGGCAGAGTCCTGTGGCAGAGTTTGCTATGGGACGTGGTGAGTGACAAGTGAGCCAGTGGAGGTGCATTGAGTCCGGCACAGGAGGGGTGAGCGCTTAGGAGATGCGAGCCCTCAGGGCTGTGCGGCTGCTGTCGTCAGGCACAGTGGCGAACTCCTGCGTTGGCACGAAGCCAAGCAGTGGCCTGACAACAACCCAGCCCTCGGGCTGAACATGGTGACAGACGGCTACGTGGGAATGTCCTGCTTACCGGCGGAAAAGAGATACACTTTTACTGGCGAGAGAGAAAGAAGGCAGAGACGACGAAAGGATCGCCTTCAGTGAAAGTCTGCCCGTGTTCACAGAAGGGAGAAGATTTTGCTCAAAAGACAAACAGGTCGTGGGTTTTCTTTTCTTTTTCCTCCTTTCTCACTTTCTTTTGGGTTCAGTCCGCCCGACCACTTCCAGGCTCCACCGCCCTTTGTCTCCGGCCCTGGTCTAGGCCCCCCACGGCTCTCTCACCCTCCAGGCCAAGCTGTGGGACCGTCCACACTGCCTTCGGCTCCTCAGGCCCAAGCCGGGCCGCTACCTCCACCCCTGCTTCAGGACAGGGCCGGGCGCTGCCAATCCTTGGCTGCCCTTCTCAGGCAGGGGAAAAAACCACTTCCAGAAAGCCAATTTCAGGTTCTGGACGAGTCTTCTCTCTAGGAAAGTCAGTTTTTATTTGGCAATGAAGATTGGAACAGAATACACAAAAAGAGTAAGTTCCCTTACGTGACTATACTGACATGCATTCTTAGTACCTTCTTGGTTCAGCTCCTAACTACAACGTGACTTGGGAGAGGTCACAAAGAACAGTTTTCCCAGTCAGTAAAAAAGAATTTCTCCATTTCACCATATATTGCGAGAACAAACACATCAGATACGGCATGAGGTTTTAAATTTCTTGGTAGAGAGAAAAGTTACATTCATGCCAAGTGCTCGTAATTCCCGAAGAGGCCTCGAGTGATTGAAGGAGGTAAAACGCACAACGTGCACCACTAGAGAGGGAGAGGCAGTGGGAAAGAGAGCAGGGAGCTAAGCACCCGATAGAAACGCACTGCTCCCCCCTTTACTGTTGGCTTGAATGCCAAAAGCGAATACTTGCATTAGAGAAATTAAGGCCTGTACACCTTTCAAAGGGCACCAGCAACAAGCACAGTCCTGCCTGGGAAGGATATCTAAATATTTCTTAAGCCTCTCTTCAAGGAAAAAAAATGTTCTCCTTAATTTTAAAAACATTTTTTTTTTTTTTTAATTCTGAAAGAAAATAAAATACAATGAATAGCTGAAGGAGCCGTCTCACGAGAGTATCATAAAATTTTGTTTCCTGCCCATCATTCTTTCGATGTACAGAAGGAAAATTGATACTCTGGATGAAAGGGATCCATTTAAAAGCCAGCATTTGAAAGGGGAAAGGAGTTCTCAATTCTATTTCACTAGCTTACTAGTGCCTGGGTCTTACCCAGAGTAACAGAAGGGATCCAAGGCCCTCTCTTTACGACCAGTTTCTCCAAGGGGAAAGCTGGAGGTGCCTGCCCACAGCCCCGAGCCCCCTCCGAGGCTGATGGACAAAGCCCACGCACACGTTCGCAGCTGCCAGGCCCGGAGCCGCCCTGAGCAGCTCAGCATCTTCACCCTGCATCTACAGGACCACAAGTTAGAAAACACTCTGCTAACTAATGAAATGTCAGACACGAGCAATTGTGCTCTTCTCTCATTTAACAGATGGACACTTTAAAAGATGGGAGAGAGAGAGAGAAAACCAACAAAGTTTCATGATTTACAAGGCAAGCTGCCTTAGGCCAGCTCATCTCTCCCTCAGCTCAAGCCCATTTTCCCACAGTAAACAGCCATGCAAGGCTGAAGGCAGTTTCAAGAAAGCTCTGGCACCAGAGGAGCCCTTCTCAGAGAGCCAGCCTCGTTTTCGTGGCTACTTCTGCATCAACCTTTAGAAGAGTTAAAGCGACTTACAATGTAGGAGCTGTCCGTAAGGCACTCCACTGCTCTGCACGCCTTGATAGCCTCCGTAGGCTGTGCCTTCGGGGATTTCGAAATGAAAGGCATTTTCAAACAGCCCAGCTGATCTCTCTGCCAGTCTTCTGTGACCAGTGTGCTCCCTTGGAATAGAACTGCATCACACTGATGCCACTTCAGATTCTGACGTTTCAGAAAACAAGACCACGGAGAAACCCTGAGACAGCCTGCGCATGAAACCTTTAGCCACCTTCAATGAACTACGGGAGTTTCACGTCTTCCAGTCCACAGAAGACAAGCAAGCACTCTGGGCCAGCCATGCCTTAACCAGAAAGCTTATTCTATTATTAGATTGTCCCCTTATGGAAACTCAAAAAATGTCTTTCCACGGAGCAGTAACCCCCTTCCAACCTCGTCACTGTACCTGTCAACCTGTACCCCCATCCTGAGGACCTCCCCCCAATGGGGCAGCAGACAGGCTAGCCTGGGGTGACCGATCACCTCCAACCCTGTGTCTTCCTGATGTCTCCTTTCTTTGGAGAGCTCCACCAAGGGTCTTTTGTCACTACCTCCTCGGGGGAGGGGGCGTTCCACCTCCTGTACCTTCCAG
Organism: Cabassous unicinctus; assembly: GCA_029593785.1. Taxonomy (NCBI): domain Eukaryota; kingdom Metazoa; phylum Chordata; class Mammalia; order Cingulata; family Chlamyphoridae; genus Cabassous; species Cabassous unicinctus. The sequence goes on from JAQZBX010027054.1 coordinate 4,535, forward strand.
CTGCTCTCCTTTGAATGACTGGTGGGCTTCCTGTCCTTTTCCAGGCCCCAGTCTGGTCCTGGGAACTTCAACACTGAAGGGGATGGCCCCTTGTGCTTTTAATCCACATTCTGTCATCTCTCAGCGGCAGCTCTCAGGTATAATTGTCTCTGCAGGACCAGACTCTCTTCAAGGGAAAGCCTATGGCCCCTTTCATTTGACACTTCAGTTCTCCTCCTTCCCTGGTGTGGGGGTAGGGGTGAGAGCAACCACCAGTGCCTCTACTTCTCATAGTTCTGGGGGCACAGTCCCCTTCAAAGCTGCAGGATGGCCTCAGGCACCGTAGCTCCCCCCCCACCTCTGCTCTGCTGAGCCCCGACTGACCCCCACCATCTGCTTCTGTTTCACACCTTTTCTCAACCTGTCAAATGGATTGGAGGAAGGTCTAAGCATCCTGCCAAGATCCTCTAGTACATATTTATTTCTCAGCAATCCTTCTCCCCTTCTAGGCTTATCGACTCCCTTCCACAAAACTTTTTGGCTCTTCCCCACGTTTATCTCTCTTCTGGAAACTCTGGCTCCTCTCTTACCCTCCAATCTCACGCACTGTCCTCAAAAGCCCAGACTGACATTATCAGAGGGCAAGCAGATGTCCCTGTTCGCAGCCGGTCCCTGTGCTGGTGGTTCTGTCTTTGGCTACACCGAGTCTTGGGACCAGTCCTTGCTGTTCCTTTGCCCCCTTGGTCCACTGTGAACCACATTTCCCTCCTCTCCCCACTACTTGGGGACACAGAACAACTGGCTTGAAAACAGTTGCTCTGTTTCGTTAATGCATTTAGGGTACTGTGAGCTAAAGGCTTTTTAACATAGCATGCAAATATATGTAAATGTATACACTCATGCAAAATAAGATGAAAATATGCCTTTAGGTTTTCTGGAAAAAGCCTGATCACTCTATGGATTCCTCTCCCTGTCAACAACATTACTTTGTTATTCTTTCTTATCCCTTCAGCTCGTTGCTCCCTTAAAACTATCTGCCCACACTCGGCTCTCTCTGCCTCCTTGTCTTATGCTGGCTCATTAATACAAACACTTTATTTCTCTTCTCCCTTCTTCATGTATGTGCACTTAAACACACATGTGAAGACTAAAACTATTAGAAAATAGCCAATTTTCCCTATGATTTAATTCACATTCTGACCTTCTATTTAACAAATACGTGTGCCTTGCAAGTCATTATTGCTTTTTAAAAATGTTAACATGTTCACATTTCTGCCTTTAATTTGAGTCAGATAACCTGGCACATGTTGTCACTTACAACCCCTGGAATTTAACAAACAACTGTTCTTCAGAGCTGAACAAGAGCAATCTCCTGGCAGCTCTCTGCAGGCACCGCCAGCCACTTGGTCTTTACCTGGCACATGCACTGCGGGTGCCTCTCTTTCAAAACAATGCGCTTCCTCTGTTCCTCCAGCTCCTCTCCACCACCCACAATCTGCCTCACCATCTGCTCCTTCCCTTGGAACCTCCTTGGGTCTTGACCTTTTGGACCTCACAGGGTGAGGCCTGGGGCAGAGCTCCCTGGCCCTGCTCCTCGCACACATGTGCCTCTCCCTGGCCACCAGGGACCTGCCAGCACTCTGATTCTGCCTCCCTCTGCCATGTAAGTCTGGAGACCCCTGTCTCTTCCCTGGGACTCAAGCTGGAAAAAAGCTTTTGCTCTCCCTTCCTCTTGACTTAGGGTTTTGTGAATCAATAAGAGATTTCCAATCTTGTGTTTAGCTTGTATCTGGGACTTACTGGTGCTAATTTTATCCCCATTTACAGCTGAGGAAACTGAGGCACAAAGAAGCTGAGTAACTCGCTCAAGGTCCCAAAGGTAGTGAGTGACAGAACTGGGATTCTGAGCTGGGCCAGTCTGGTTCTGGAATCTCATGAGCCTCTGTGGTGTCCTGCAAAGGCCATCTTCTTCCCTTCCTCCACCCGAGGCCAGGGGAACACAGCTTTCCTGTGTGGCTTGGGGAGGGGAGAGGGTAAGTGACAGGCTGTGATATCCCAGGACTGAAGAGCCCGGGGATCCCAAGGGCCACCTCCGCCAGCAGCACCAGTGGGAGGTGGCCAGCTGGGGTGAACACAAGCCAGGGAGCATTATTTTTAAGATCACCAAGAAGAAACATTCCAAGCTATCGTCTGGGCATCACACTGATTGTGGTCATTGGGCAAAGTTTCTGACTGGAAGAATCTAAGCTCCTCAACAGCATACAGGTTTGCTGGCCTCAACCTGCCTCCAACCTGGATAGTTTTGCAGTATACCAGGATGCATGGAGAGAAGTCCTAAGAGTTGATTATTGCTATTTTCTCCTGGCATAGCCTCTGATGGCAGCTAATGTCTCTGAGCCTGAACAGGCTCTGCTGTTGCCATGGATGCAGCAGGCAAGATCCCCACCAGCACCCTGGTCCCTTGCTCACCAGCTCTCCAGCGCTGGGCCCACTGCCTGCTCCTTTCAGAAAGGAAGGTGCCTGGCATTTGTCAGAGAGCTCCAGTGTCCTGAAAAGCTGCAAAGGTGAAACGTAAAACTTTCCTGGCACAAGTTTCCTATCTGATCTTTTGTCTCCTGTGTTCCCCTCAGGGACGAACAAGAAATACTTCTCTGAATAATTCATAGGCCCTTAGGTAGAAACCAACTGCCTCTTTTAATAAAAAGGCTGAATACACGGTGTGGATTATATCCTCTTCTGCAATGCTCTCGCAAAAAAGCACAGAGATCTGAAAAGCTCTTTACAAATTCCTTTTACAACAGTGAGACAAAAATTAAAAGCCATGTAATATTTTTCATCAGACTAATGTTTGGATAATATGTAAAATTATTTATTAAGCTAAAATGAGCTACAAAACACTCATAAAGGGAAGTTGAAAAACGTAGTTGCGATTATTATAAGGTCTGATTTATTTTTAAAACTGAAAACAACTGCCACCAGTTTTCCTTTACTGCACACCTACGAGGTGTCAGGAGCTTGGTTGTGTACATCATTCCATTTGGTCCCCACGACAGCCTTCCTGGGTGAGCAACAGTCCAACGTGCAGGAATACCAAGGCCCCGGGAGGTTAAGTGGCAAGCCCAAGGTCTCCTAGGAGTAAGGACGAGGGCTGAGTTCAAGTCCAGGTCTGACTTGTAAACGCGTGCTCATCCCATGGTGCCCCCTGTAACTAGTCCTGCTTCTGCTGAAAACAGAAGCTATGCCTCAGCCCCTTCCTTGGTTTGCATGTTACCGTGAGAAATGGAAAGATGGTGAAGGCGCTGGGATCCTCTGGAGACCATTTTGCTGATTCGTTACAAAACCACATTCTCTCAGCACTGGACAGAAACCCACAGCGGATCTAGCTGAATGCCTTCATTTTATAGGAAGGAAACTGAGGTGCCAAGAGGTTAGGGGCCTTCACCAAGGTAAAGAACGAGCGCGTAACACTGGTGGGACCAGAACTCTGTCCCTGGACCCCTCTTTCTTCCACGCCACACACCACCATCTCATCACCAGCGCTGGGGTCCCAAGGGCTGCTGACACGAAGGGCACCTAAAGTTTATTACAAAACCTTTCCTCCCTGGGACTCACTAAATCAGAGATGTTCTGTAGCTAAGAATGAAATAAAAATTCAGAACCTACGCTTAGCATACAGGCCCGGAGAAAGCAGCATGGCTTGTCACCAGATCCTTAGACCTTGGTAACTTTCAGACTCTCACGGAAAGCTAACAGCAGACACGTGGCTCTGTGTGGTAGCGACACTCAATACATGCTCTTAAAAGACAAGAGCCCTCCAGAGGCCACCAGCCTGCTCCCTAGCCTAACTGAAACCAAGAGCGTCGGGGCCAGCTCCAGGATCTCCCCCACAATGTCCATGGCAAGGGAGCTGGGCAACCCTAGGCTTCCGAGCTGAGCATCCTGGAGAGGAGGTGGGCTTTTTCACAAAGGACACACGCATCTCTGGAGAGCCACTACACACAGAAGCAGTGTGGAAACCGGGGCGACTTACCTGTGTACCTCGTCCAGTGCTGCTTGGCTCCTCCCACCTCTCTGTGCAATAGGGCCTGTAGCCCCCTCCTCTGGCAGGATGCCCCTTACTGCCCTGTGGAACAAGCTGGAGTCCCAGGTTCCCGCCAGGCAAGAGAGCCCCAGTCTGTCAAGTGCCCTGGCTTTATGCTCAAGTCTCCAGGGTGTGGCTAGCCCCCAAGGTGGCTGCAGTCAGCAGTGCAGAGACCAAGGCCATGAGCCTGTCTTTATCAGACCCAGGGCCATGGGTGGCTTGGACTCCTGACCAGGAAACCACTCACTTAAGACTCTTCTATGGCACCTACAGGACTGGCACGTAGGTTGCACTGTCAACTCCTAGGGGTGCCATATGCATGAACTACAACAGGGAAGGAGCCCATTGGCTTCTGCAAGGTGACTGCCTGGCGAGCTAACTGCATCTGGCCCTTGGACCCAGAGGAGGGTTTGAGGGCTGTGAATTACCTGCTGCTTCCAAGGGGAGCCCCAATCCAAGAGTCGGGGGCTGGCTCTCAGACTCACCAGTCGCTGCATGCTCTTCACGTGGGTGGGGCTGATGGATAAGGCTTCTTCATACCAGCGCCGGGCTTCATCGATGTTTCCTCGAAGCTCGGCAACCTGCCCTCGCATGTACAGGACGTTGTGGGACATTGGGAAGAGGTTGGCAGCTTCCTGGGTACATGCCGTGGCTTCTGCAGGCTTCCCAATGCCAATGTAGACCTCAGCTGTGGGGAGGAGAGCAGAAACCAGATGCTTTCCTTGTCTGCTGCCCTCAGAGGCCCCGGGAGCAGCTGTGACTCTGGTTGGGGATGTTCACATTCCCTCCAGAGGAGTTTGGCTGGCTCATCTGAAAAAGGCAGGGCCCAGGGCTAGTCAGATGCCCACCCTGAGTGGAAACAGCTGCAGTTGGATGGTCCTCCATGCCCACTGTGACACAGGGACTCAAGTAGCTCGGCACAGCCCCTCGCAGGGCATAAAGCATGACAAGGGTGGCAGGTTTCTGGCTCACATGCCTACAGGCCTGAAATAAAATGGCTGCCCAGTTAGACCCTGCCCTCTGACTGGGGAAAGTTTACACACCCTGGAGACTAACCGTCACATCAGCACAAGCTGTCAGTTTCACACAAGCAGGACCATGACCTTTCTTCTCACCACACACCTCAACTCTCTCAGCGTGGCATGGAGGTCCCACAAGGCTCCACAGCCCTGGCCCTCCCCCGTCCACCAGGAGTCCAGCATGCACTTCTAAGCACACAAGATGTCTCAGGAGGGCCACACTCGAGTGTCCAGGAAGGAAGGCCTCATCTTGTCCTGACCTCTGCTGTGGGCCTCATTCTGGTCATGGCACCACCATCTTCCCAGTCAATGGGGCCTGCGTCTTCAAGGACGTCCGGACTCCCGCCTCACACCTCCTCTCCACGGCCACCCTGGCCATGACGGCCTCAGCCTCACTCAGGCTGCCACCCTCTCTGGGCCCGTGGCCCCTTTCTCCCACTTCCAGGCTAGCCCTACCTCATCAGCTCTCACCATGACCACTGGCCTCCATTCCTGGCAGTAAACGATGTTTGAACCCCCATTTCCAAGTTCTTTATAAGTAACTATCAGTTACATCCGGGACCTATTTTGTACTAAATATTATGTACAATATGACACACACACACAAAGAGAAATGTTAAAAGAATGCCCTAGAGATAAAAGTTTTATCATTTTCCTGCCCACCTCAACGAGTGCCTCCTGTGGCCCACTTCAGAAACTGCTGAGACTATAGCAAAGCTTCTTACCTGTCTGCTCACCTCCTGCCTGTCCTGGCCAGTCTGCCCCAAGCAGACTGAAGGTGCAGGATGGGTCTGTGCCACTGACCTTACTAACCTGTGCTTCTAGTGCTCTCTAAGGCAGAGCTCTGGCCAGGCCAGTCCATCAGCTGCTTTATGGCCTTCACACTTGCTGTTCCCTCTGCCTGGCGGGCGGTGGCTGCCAGGACCCCTCTCACCCCCTTCAGGTCTTTCCCCAAAAAGCTTCCCAGCAAGGCCTTCCCTGACCAGCCTATTTAAAGTTGCTGCTTCCCCCTTCCCTCTTGGCCCTACCCATTTCCTCCCTCTGCTTTAGCTTTCTCTCTAATACTACCAACCAAAAGGTTTATTTTACTTATTTATCTTACAATTACTGTGCGTCTTCCCTGACAAAATGTCCAGCATAAGCTGTATGAGGGCAGGGACCATGTCTGTGCTACTTACTGCCGGGTCCCCGATGGCTTGAATAGTGCCTGGCCCAGCTGGAGTTGGCAAAGCGTTGTTGAATGAATTAATGAATGAATAATTATGACAACAATAACAACAGCCAAGGCTCTTTAAACGTAAGCTTTGTGCCAGGAACTGCTCTTATTTCTAATTTTATTTGCACAGTGACCCAATAGGTAGGTACTTTTATTATCCCCATTGTACAGAAGAGGAAACTGAGGCACAGAGAGGCTAAGCAAGTTGCCCAAGGTCCCAGGGCAAGTCAGAGGCTGAGCCGGGATCTGAATGCAGGCAGTCTGGCTCGGAGTCCGTGCTCTCGTCCTGTGTATAGGACAGTGTCTCCTCTGCCCCCAGATCACATCTGGGTGCTTGTGCTGGCATTCAGAGCCCTCTAACCTTACTAGCCCGTGCTCCTGCTGCTTCGCGGCAGTGCCCTGGACTAGGCCATCCTGAGCTACTTGCCCTTTTTATGCACAGTGGGCAATCGCTTCTTCATGCTTTTGTTTATCCTGTTGCCTCTCCCCATGAACTGTCATCCCCCAGCTTCCTTCGGGGCCTAGCTCAGTTGCCACTATCCCTGGGATGCTACCCCTCAGCTGAAAGGGGACTCCATGCTCTGTGTTCCTCTGGCGGCCTGGGTAAATAGAAGTATTTCCGTGCAGGTCGTGGCTCTCCTCCTGGACAGCTGGCTCCCCCAGGACAGGCCCTACTGAAATACATCTTTTTAGCTCCCCCAGCTCCAGCTCACACCAGGGAGCTGGACAATGGCAGAGTCACATCCAATGCCTGTGGTCAGAGCTGATGCTGCTGACCTGTCCACCTCAGCCAGCCTGGTTGGCCCCTCTCCTCAAGACCCTCATGTCCCTGGCGCTTGTAGGCCAACAGAGGGAGCCCTGGAAAAAGGGGGCCTCGCCAGGTTCTATCTGTTATTCTGTCCATCAGCCTTCTCCTCAACAGGGAGCACCAAGAGACTGGCCAAGGAACCCTGGTGGAGAAGACCCTGAGTGACTCTTGCAGACACTCAAGTATGGCCTGCTGGGCCCTCAAGGTGGCAACACCAGCCCCATGCCTGCCCCACATTCCCAGGTCACTGGCTCAGAAGAGACTTACTGGGCACCTATTCAACACAGGGGCTGGTGCAGGAACAGAGAGGACATCCACCTGCCCCTCCTGGGAGACAAACACCCTCCTAACAGCCGGTCAGGGTTGTCTGATATCTTTCTACAGCACAATTCTCTAGACGCTCCTGCCAGAAGGAGCTGAATGTGTGCCCACTGCAGTTTTAGGTTACCTGAGCGTGGCGATGTCTTGGGAGAGCTGTACAGAATGTTCCTCCACTGTACACTTGGCTTCTGACTTGTTTCCATTTCAGGGGTAAGTTTATATAAATTCCCAAGATTCTCAGGAACTGTCTGTGGGTTGGTAAGGAATATCAAGCCTCTCCCATCTAGATTCCTATGAGAAAAAGGCTGACCTGGGGGGTGGGGTGGGGGTGGACCAGAATGCTTCTAGTTTTTTATAACGAGAATCAAGAGAAGGGGAAGCCTTAAACACTAACACACAACGACCATGCCTTGACTCTGTTGTGGGTCTTGTTCTGTAAAGATCCTCCGTGAGATCAGGCATGGTACCAAATATCTTATCACCATGTCTTCTTAAGACATAGGTCTGCTGCTACTGCTCCCTTCACATCATGAGGAAATGGAAATGGAAGGGAAGACACAGACTCTGAGCTGAGGTGTCATCATTAAGGTGGGAGAAAGAATCCAAGTCTCCAGAGGGCTTTTTTCAGTGCCATGGAAGTTGTTAGAGGAAACATTTGGCACTGATAAGGCCTGCACTCCTGGCTTGTCTCTCTCTTGCTGCACCCAAGACACCCTGGGGAATCCCAGGGCTCTAGGGCACACACTTTGTAAGCCACAGCAAAATGGGAACAACCGGAGAATGCAGTTTCTGCCCTTGGGCCTTGCGTGTGACCTGGGGCAAGTCAACCTCTTGGAGCCAGTCCACCTGTCCCGGTCATGACCGTCAATACGGCGCAAGCCTGGAGCCTACAGCGAGTTGAAGATGGTGAGGGGACTGCTTTGTGGAGCCTCGCCCCTCTACCAGACTACAGAGCAAGAAACTGAGATTCCAGGAGTAAGGTGACTCATCCAAGGCCCGCAGCCCTAGGAGGTGAGCCAGTGTATTTGGTGGATTCAGGTCTCAGGGCTTGCGTTCAGCCTTCCCATTTTACCTGCGTCCTTCAGGATAACGGCTTGGCAGAGTCATCCCCCCTTTCAGAGGAAATGACATTTTAATGGGGCACAAAGTCTTAGGCTCAGAATGACACTTTAGTGGTAGGACATCAATCGACTAGTTTGGGTTGGGGCTGGAGGAGGAAGAGGAAAGATGACCGAGGCTGCCCAACGTCCCTGAAGTCATTCCGGAGGCTGCCCTCCTCGGCCTTGGCATGCAGCTGGCCATGGAGATATTGACCAAGACTTCAAGCTGCCTGGGAAGCTGGACCAACATCTCTCCAGAGAAGGGTTTCACCAGTGCTCATCCCTACCCTCTGGCAGGGTCAGCAGCTCCCTCCTTTATGCTCCTGTATAACCCTTATTGCCACCTTTATCACATTGACTTTGCTTCTTTGCTTCTTGTTTCTAGGCCCATCAGCTACCACCACACCCCTGGCCCCTCTCCCTCACCTTCCTCATGGTCAATCTGACTGGTGAGTTTGGGAGAACGACTTGCACCTGCTCAGCTTGACCCCTCAGGATCTCTTTTTCCAGTGGCTTGTCCTTTGGATGCCTGCATTCTCTGCTTGCTCAAGCAAGCACTTTCCTGGGCCAGGCTCTGCCGGGACAACGAGGAGGCCAGCAATTTGGGATGGGTGAATTCACTTCAGCTGGGATGCATTAGAGAGGCCAACTGTGGTCAGAAGACGAGCCACATTCTCCAGTTCTGCCTTACTAGTGACAAAGCAGAGATTCTGATCTTCATCTGCCTCCTTTGTCTATTTCATAACTGGTTCAGAATTCCGGAAGTGAAGAGGGGTAGCAATTATACTTCCCTAAAGCTTCCAAAATCGGATCAGCGTTGCTTTTTCCCATTGACCCATGAGCAACTCCCAGCTGCAGTCAGCTCTGTATCCCTTAGCATGGGGTCTTGCACTTAGTAGGGCTCAAGGATAAATGAAGGCTGAGTGAGCCCCAGCAGGGCCGTCATTTGTGTGCCACAGGTCAACAAAGAAGCCAAAGGCCAGAGATACAACAGCAACTGAACTGTCCCTGTCCCTTTCACCAAGAGCTAAGCTCAATTTAAGAAAATAGATAAAGGGCCTTGTGGGCTTATTAAGACAAAAGAACTTGTACCAAAGGAGCAGCGACAGGCAGGGAAGTGGGCTCTGGGAACTTCAAGCCCATCAGCTCCCAACAAGAAGACACTTGCGTGCAATGCCAGTGCCCCAGCTGCCAGGCAGGTCAGCTATGAAATGTCACTTTCTGAAGAGATTACGGGGACAGATATTCTGCCCTGGTGGCTGGCAGTCTGACAACCTCTAACCAAAGGTAAAGGGTCGCTCTGTCTACCTCATTCTGAGCGGTCAGACTAAGCTCTGGCTGTCCTTGGAATCCCTTGTTTTTCCTTTATTGTCAGATTACTATGAAAAATGCTGGAAATAAAATCTCCTCCTTTGCTTGCAAACCTTCAGTGTTTCCCTGTTGCAAACTGAAAGTAACCTAAATGTTTTTGTTTAACATTATTCAAACTCAGGGCCCTGCTACCTTCCCATGTCCCCGCTCCCTCACTATGTTCAATTCACGGGTGCTCGGCAAGGGCTCACCTCCAGGTGGGGTGCTCCAAACGCATTCCCTGACTTGCTGTCTGTCGACGGCCCACCACTCTTCACTCTAGGCCTCTGGGTAAACCATCTCTTGTACTCCGTTCTCCCACTGCCCTGTGTGCCCTGGGAAGACACGCACGCCAATCTTCCTTGAATTGCAGTGACCTGTGTGGGCCATCTCCCCCACTAGATGCCACGCTCCGGGGGCAGGGCTCACGTCCGGTCCACCTTTGGTTTGCATTGCGCCCCTCACTCTCCCTTGCACACAGAGGGCTATCTGAAATAGCATGCTGACGCAAACTGAAGACACGACCTCAAAAGGGCTGAGCTATGCTACGAAGGCCCGAGGCCATCCTTCTCAAAGTAAAGTGGCACTCCTGACTGGGGGACCCAGGCTGGCTGCACCCAAAATTCCTTACCCATTCATTTATCTAACAGTTGCCAAGCACCTGTTTCCTGTCAGCCGCAGGCTGAGACCTGGCTGACGTGTGCTGCCTGGGGCTCAGGCTTGCACAGGTTATGTGCTGTGCAAAGGCCCTCGCCAGCAGGGCTGAGATGGAACCTGGGCTGCCGGCAGGCTGTGCACTTGCTGAGGCCTGCGTCTCCCCCAGTGAACGCCAGGAAGCCTTTTTCTTCTCTCAAAGGTGCCTCCGGCTACCCAGAGCAGACCCATTTTGCAAACTCCCATAAGGGTGCAGAATATGTTGGAGGTGACCCGAAAACTGTACCTAGTTTGGGAAATTGGAAACAGTCGCTGTCAGTGAGAGGTCTGGGAGAGAGGGGTGGAGGGAAAGACTCCTGTGCATTAGGTATTTCCTAACCTTGCAGGCCAGGCCTTCAGGCGGTAGCCGGGAGGGGGTTTAGGCTGGCAGATGACCTGACCCCTCTCAAAACTACCCGGCTTCCCTAGAGAGAGGTCCTTGTGTGTGGGAACAAGCCTTAGCAATTTGGTTCGGGGAAAGCCCTGCCCATGGAGGGCGGAATCCCACCAGGGTGAAGGCAGATGTCTGCCGGAGTGTGAGGTGCTCCCTGAGCACGCCTGCCATATTTCCATGAATTCGCTCTTTCACATAAAAATCAGCATGAGGACCAAAAAGAAAAGGGCTTGCGTGTCCTGACGAGTTTCCTGGCCCTTTCCAAGCCATCAAGGCCTAGGGGAGGACTTCGTCCTCACCGGCTCTCACTGGCACTGCCCTTCGCTCTCAGTTTAGGGAAGGTCAGGAAGTGAAAGGAGGTGGTGGCTTTGTTTCCGCACACTATACCCTCAGCTTCTCAGAGTCAGGGCCCAGTCTCCAAGATGAACATGGCCCAGGGCTTGGCCTTGGCTGCATGGATGTCATCTTTTCCTGAGTTTGCGTCAGGCTGCGTCAGTCTTTCAAGAGTGATCCCTTCCCCAGGGGCTTGGTTGGGAGAGTGAGAGCAGCTCCTCACCCCTAGCTGCTTTGAGACACACTTTACCCTTTCCAGGCCTTGACCCAGCTGTTCTGACTTCTCGATCCTTCCCCAACGGGCCCCACCTCCTTGGCTGACCTCAACTCATCATTCAAAGAGAACATGGAAGCCAGCAGTGCAGTCCTGGAGCCTCTTCTCACTACCAAACCAAGAAGCCTACCTGTGCCCTGTGTGCCCCCCAACTCTGTGCCCCTTCTGCTCTGGCTGAGGGCCAGTCCCTCTGCCTATGATCTGGACCTCACCCGCTCTGTTGCCTTCTCAAGGAATCCAGACCCTCACACATCTGTTCCCCGCTGCATTGTGAGGTCTCAGTCTTTACTTGATAGTCTCCATCAGCAAGTCGACATGCTTCTCTATGAGCCATCTTTAAAAACTTCCTTTCTTGACCCCCCATTCCCCCCCCAGCTCCTCCCTCCCCCCCCACTCTGCCCTGTAGAAATTACCCTTGCAAGGCCCTTTCATCCTCTCTGCCCCGCTTCCTCCCTTGCTGTTCACTCTGCAACCCACACCAGCATGGTTTCCATCTCTACCCATCTCGTCACGCTCACCAACTTCCATTCACCAAATCGACCTTACCCAGCTCTCTGCAGCATTTCCTACCAGACACATCCTCTTTAAAAATGGTTGTTTTAGTAGTTATTGAGTGCTTGCTACCAGCTGAGCGCTCTGCATGCGTCATCTCAAGTAATTGTCATGCCTGTCCCCATTTGGTAGATGAGGACACAGAGGCTCAGAAGGTTTGGGAGCAAAGTGCCCAGTCATACTGCTATACACGAGGCCTAGAACTCAGGTTCTTGACGGTACCACACAGGTTCCTTCTTAACCCCCTTTGGCCAACGTGATGCTGCCTCCTCTGGTTTCCCCTGCCTGGCTGACCACTCACTCCCTTTCAGTGTCTTTGGTTTTTCCTCTCCTCCCCAAACTTTAAATGTGGGAGAGACTCAGGCCTCATCCTGGCCCTCTTCCCTTCACCATCTGCCTTCTCATCTTTCCCTTGGCTTTAAATCCTAACTCCCAAATTTATATCTCAGGCCCAAACCTGAAATTTAGAATTTAAAGGCCAGTCACCTGCTTGATATCCTCACTTGCATGTCAGGCACCTGACACTTCTGTGTTCAAAACAGGACTCTCAATTCTCTTCCTCCTCTCACCCAACACATCAGTTCTTCTTCTGCTTCCCCATCGGCTTCCTCTTCAGAGAGGGTATCACCATGCACCCATTTACTCGGGCCCGAAGCTCAGAAGTGTGCCCGAAGCTCAGAAAAGTCTTCCTTTTCCCTCATCCCTCACATCTAGGGCATCAGCAAGTCCCATCACTTCTACCTTGAAAATACCTATTAAGTACCCACTTCTCTCCACCTCTACTGCCACCACCTGGTCCCTGTCACAAGCAATGCTTCCAACTGCTTTTCCTGCTCCCACTTTTGCTGCTTTCCATTCCACTCTCCACATTTAGCTGGATTCTTTTAGAACCTCAATCTGACCCTTTCACTCTCCTGCTTGACATCCTTTGATAGCGTCTCTAAAAAAATTCCTGTCCGTAATTTTTAAAATTTTTTATTTTGAAATACTTTCAAACTTACGGGACAGTTACAAAAATAATACAAACCCCATACTGAGAATTTCAACATTCCCGCATCCTCCCAGATACCCAGAGCCACCAATTTAACATTTTGCTACTTTTGCCCTTTCTTCCTCCCTCCGTCCCTCCCTTCCTCCCTCTGTCCCTCTGTCCCTCTGTCTCTTTCTCCCTTTCTTTCTCTATCTGTATCTCTATCTATCTATCTTGCTCCTAGGATAAAGTTCAAAGGCTTGAACATGGCTACCAGGAGCTGAATAATCTGACACAACCCCACCAACCCCCCTCCCACCAGCACTTTCCAGCTTGTTCTTCAGGCTTCAAACCCCAGGGGCCCTATCGTTTCTCTAACACTCAGGTTCATGCTGCCTGCAGGCCTTCTTCCACTGTCTCCTAGCCCTCCCATCATCAAGGCCTGACCAACGGCTAATTGTTCTTCAGGTATCTGCTCAAATGTGCCTGGCCTCTCTGGCTCCCGGGATTAGGGAAGGCCATCTGTTACCAGTTCTCACAGGACCCTGTCCCGTTCCTTCATGGTACTTGGCACAACGGGGATTGAGTGTGCCTGTCATTGCTTTGTTTCATATCTGTAAACTCCACGGAGGCAGGGAAGGTGTCTGTCTTCCTCACCCTTGTATGCGAGCCTAACTCCAATCAGGACATGGAAACAATGCTCAGAGATACTGTGTTGAACAAAATGAGTGCCTATCGTGGGTTATAGCTAGGGCTCTAGGGCCACTCTGATTGGGTATGAATTCTCCACTCAATTGCGATTAACATTAGGTAAGTTGCTTGGCAGCTGTTTCAATTTCTCCATCTGTTAAAATGGGGTGAATTTATATCTCATAAGGTTACTAGGGCTAAAAGGGTTAAGACATGCACAGTCCCTGCAATAACGTCTGACTCAATAAATATCAATATGTGCATGTTGTAGACCATTCATCAAAACCTCCAGGGCTGGAGAAGGGGCAGGTCTGGCCAGGCAGCTGAGCTGGATGGCACTGTGGTGGTGGTGGGGGCAGACCCCGGGCACTGCATGCTCCCTCCCGCAGGTGCTCTCTGTGCAGTGCCCCGCACACCACCTGTCTGGGAGCAGTCTTCATCTCATCCTGGTCCTCAGGCCACAGATGACCCCAGCCCTGCTGATGCAACCTCCCCGCAGCTGAGCAGAGGCTGGGGGAGAGGGGGGGAGGGTTAAGGGACAGACCTGGCTGTGCCAAGGAATTTGTGAGAGTCTCACAGCTTTAAATTCCCAGTAGAAATCAGAAAATCGGATCTTGCACATCTAAGAATAGCCACTGGTTTTGACTGTGAGAGGTGCCAAAGTGAAAGCTATAATTATTAGTAAGTAACAAGCAGAAATTACCCACCTACTTCAGTCATTTTTAGCTGCCATCCCAATGTGGAAATTGAAAGATGGGCACCAAGAAGCTTGTTTGGCTTGGGAAAGGTTCTGGTTCACTCTGAATTATTGTCAATGTATGAATTTCTAATGGTCAACGATAAGATGTGCATCCTAAAGGAGAAGTTGTGTGGTTCCTAGGGAGATATGGGTTGAGGTAAAATAAACATAGAATCTACTGACTCCTGCCCAGGAAATACTGCAAAGACGCTTACTTCTATCCAGCCTGGGATCCTTATACTGCAAAATGCAGAAAATCACCCACTTCTGATCTGCTTTATAATGCAGTGCATATACAAATGACACTGGAAGATACTTGGAACTTTCTGGAAAAGATATCATAAAAATGGCTAGTTGTTTTCTAAGTATGATATGAAGTCTAGATGCCATAAAAAAGATCAATAGATGCATTTTTTTCAAAAAGCTATTTGGCAAAAAAAAGAAAGAAAGAAAAAAATAGAAATAAAACCAAAATAATAGATTGGGGAAATATTTACAGTACATATCACAGGCATAAGGCAAATTTCTTTGATCTATAATAAAGGCCTACAAATCAAGAAGAAAAAGCTCAGGTCTAAGAAGATAAATGAGTAAAATACATGAACAAAGGAAATACCGTTTTCACTTATCAGATTAGCAAAGGTCTAGAAGTTTGGTAATTCATTGTGTTAGCAAAGATGTGAGAAAAAGGACATTCACACATTGTTGACTGGAATGTAAACTGGTACAATTCTACAGAAGGCAATATGGCAAAATTTATCAAGATTAAATAGTATACATCCTTTGATCCACCAATTCCACTTTCAGGAATTTATCTTACAGATACAAAACAATATACATAACGATATTTATTGAAGCACCATCTGTAATCGCAAAATGCTAGAAATGATCTAAATGTTAGTCAGCAGAGTACTAGTTGAATTATGGTAAATCCACACCATGGATTAGTAGTAGGCAGTTGCTTAGAAAGTATGAGTCAACTTTATATGTACCAGCTTGCAAAGATCTCCAAGTCACCTAGTTAAGGGGTGAGGGGCGTGAGGGACAAGTACAGAACAGTGTGTCCAACACCCCTGGAAGGTACACAGAGCTGGAGCAGTAGTTGTCTTTGGGTGAGAGTGACTGAGGCTTAGGGTAGGAGGGAGCCTTTCACTCTGTCTTTTGTACCTTGTCAACTGCGTACCCCAATGCATATATTATTTATCCAAAAAATAAAATTGCCACATAGGCCCAAACAAACCAAGGAACAAAATACACACAACCCATGCCACTTGGTCACCAGGTGTCCTGGTGGAAGAGACTGAGGACCTTCCAGGGGTCGGAAGTATCCAGGAAGGGAGCAAGGCAGGCGCTGAGGAAAGGAAGGGCCTAGGGGGCGGGTCATGCCCCGAGGAAAGACAGGGAGCCTCGGTGGTCAGGCCCTTGAGTCTTCTCTGGGTCTGTGCTCTCTGCAGAGCAATCAGGTGCCCTGTTCATAAATGGACACACACGTGGCCCAGAGACCCTCTCTTACGGTTGGTTGGAAATCAGAGGTCTTCTCAGAGTGACCTTAGCTGCAAGCCTCAAATCTGGGGCTACTCCCCCATGGGCTCCCCTGAAGAGCTACCAGTACACTCAGCTCACCAGGGAAAACGACCAAGAGAGACACCTACAAATGCCACCAACACACCAAGGCCTCGGGCGTCAGGCTTTAACTCAGTTCTTCTAAAGCTTGCAAAATTTATGGAAGCTGGCAGTTTTGCTGGAGCTGATGATGAACACAAGAACAGACGTTACCTGGTTTCCACAAATTGTCAATAAATGTGGGTCACTTTTATATTGCCTCTCAGAGCACTAGAGCTCAAACCACATATGGCAAAACCTTATGGTTCTGGAAGCTTCCTCTGTTTTCTTCTGACTTGACCTCTTTAAGGAGTATGTGAATATAAAATATGATTATAAATCTTGACTCAAACAAAGGCAATACTTTGAAAGAGTCAATATGGCACAAATTCTAAAGAGTCCCATTAATTCCATTCATCCCTATCACATATAATGCTCATATACATTTATGTGCCGTATGCCTGTAAGTGCTATACATATTCTGCCCAGTCTATAAGGCAAAGGGTGGCATTTGCTTCCTATATTCAATTCCACCAACTTGTAGAATGTTAAAAGCCACACCTGTTAACTAGCAATGAGCTTTATTCTGCTCTGTCGGCTATAGCGATGAGAAACGGATTTTACGTGACAATATAAAAACTCAAGATTCCCATCTGAATCTCAGCCGCCAAGTTCTTCCAGGTTCTAGTGAGCAGCTACACAATCCCCTCCCCCAGAGCCATGGCAGGTCATGCGAAGGGAGCAACGTCCCTGGATGACTGAGTGGAGGGGCAGCAAGCCACGGGGCAAGGCTCTCCTGGAACTGCATGACCCTCAGCTCATTAAGTGTTCCAAGAAAGAAGTAGGAGAAGCAATGTCTGAGCGATCACAAGAGCTAGCTTCCGTTCAGAAGGATTGCCTTCCGCCCCCTTTCTGGTCTTTTAGACTTTGGCTCTTCCATAACTCACGCTTCAAGCCCAATTTCAAAGACAACTCACCACAGCAGCCCTGCAAGTTCAGCCAGTCTCACCTGGTGGGGACATTAAACTGCACTCCTTCCCCTTCTCTTCTTTGCAGCCCCTGCTTACAAAGGTGACTGAAAAGGCCAGGTGCCGGAATCCTCCATGGGAGACCGGCTTTGCCATGCGCGCAGGGGAGGAAGGCGTGACTGCGGCTCCCTTGCTCTTACAGCTCCTCCGGGCCCCAGACAGAGGCCGAGAGCTGGAGGCAGGGAAGAACGATCAGCACATTCATGACTCATCTCCCTTTTGTACTTGTGCTTGGAAGAATATAATTTGTTAATTTACGGTAGTTGTTATGGCTCAATTAAAGATGCCAGCATAGAAAAGGCTGGCTGAGCTTGGCTCTGTGACATGCCAAACCAGGTAAATCTAACCCGCGTTTTTACACACTAGGTCTACCAACATTTCAAACAAGGGTGAACATCATACAATTAGCTTTGGCAGGAAAAAAAGAAAAAAAAAAGGAGTAAACAGAAGGACAATTGGTAGATAATAAGCACTTTCCCAGTCAAATGGGCTTTTACCATTGCACCCTGCGAGTCAAGCTGGGACGGTCCAGTTGGGATCTTGCAGATCAAGTGAGAAAACTTGGAACACAAGTTATCTTTTATGTAGCCATATAAATATGCAAGCAAATCAACAGCCGTCATTTGCTGGGAGGCTCTGTACAGTGGGTTCGCATTGCTAAAATACCCGCATGCAGGTTTTTCTTTGGGATTTCCAGCTCTGCAGAGTGGAGTCAGATGATTGCCATGTGAAACCAGGCAAGGGGCAATCCCACCTGCTTTCTGCCTGCCTCTCTGTGGATGCCAGCAGTGTCATCAGAGAGGAGTGGGGACACTGGCAATGCTGCCTCTTCCCTGGCTCCGAGAAAGACATTTGGGTCCTCAAAATCCCCATCCTCTCTCCTGGGGACTCCAAGGCTTTACTGCCAGGATGTGGCAGGCACCGTGCCGATCAACCCTAAGAGAAGGTGCTATTATTAACCCACCTTAGAGAGGAGGAAACAGGCTGAGAGGTAAGGATACTAATCGCGCCTACATAGCTGGTACTCCACGCCCAGTCTACTGGCCTTTCCCTTCCGAGTGTGGGACACCATGCCCACCGTGATAAAATGTCTCCCCAGAGAGCAGCAATAAAGAAAGTCTTGTGTGTAGCTCTCCGGTCTCCACTGCAGCACAAACCCTGCACTGCACCCAGCAAGCTCCCTGGGCCCTTAAGAGTCCAATTCAGCAGGGCTCTAGGTGTGGCTCTGGGTAAGGGTGTTGCAGTAGGAAAGAGATGGGAGATACCCAGTAAGTCATGGTTCCTGCGAAGAAGTAGTAACACTGCAGTGTGACCACAAAGCTTCCACTTATCCTGATGGGGGTCCTGGGCTAAGGAGACAAGTGCATGGTGGCACATAGTGAGTGGGGAGGGGAGAGTGGGGGTGTGTGGAAGGGCCCATGGGAGTCAGGGAGCGGTACCTGCATGGAGCCAGATCTGGGCCAGGGTCATCCAGGGGTGCAGTGGGCCCTGCTTGGGGGCGCTGCTCTGCAGAGATGAGGCCACTTCTGACAGTGCCTGCTCCACTCTTGAGGCTGCTACGGATGTGGCATGGACAGAACCTGCAAGAGGTTTTCAAGACTGCATCAGAAAGCAAGGACAGACCCAAATAACCAACCAACCCACCCACTCACCCACCCCATACATGGACAACAGGACAAACACACACCCCTTACCCATGATCCTTCTAAATTTTACTGTCCATAGAGAAATGTGGACAATATGGCCTGGAACCTTAACTTCCATACTTTTGCTTTAGCTAATCTTCTACTCAACAGACAGAGCACATGCTATACTGAATGCTCCCTCCAGGAGCTCAGTCTAGCACAGGGCGTGCTGTGCTGGGGGGTGG
Source organism: Cabassous unicinctus (assembly GCA_029593785.1). Taxonomy (NCBI): domain Eukaryota; kingdom Metazoa; phylum Chordata; class Mammalia; order Cingulata; family Chlamyphoridae; genus Cabassous; species Cabassous unicinctus. Next base: position 23,554 of record JAQZBX010027054.1, read on the forward strand.
GGAGACAGACCTAGACGTACAGCTGTGATACAAGGAGGTGCTAAAACAAATGGCATGAAGGAAACCTACAAAGAGAAGTTACAAAGCACCCTGGGAAGGGCCTAAAGCTAGAAACTATAAGGGGTGGAGGAGGGGGCAGGAATTATGCTTGCCTCCTGGGCCTAGTATTTGGGTCAATGGGCTGGCCCTCCTGAAGACAAACCAGCGACTTCCTACCTCCTTAGTGTAACCTAGCGTTAGAGAGGTGGCAGCACTGCCAGATTTGAAAGCATATTCATTGAAAAACGGTAGAAAAAGCCCACTTTTGCACTGTGCATAAGCAGATGTCTATTGTTAATATCAAATTGGTGGACAGGTCATCGTAAACACACTGGGGGTCAGAACATGCCCCTGCCTGACTTGTACCTAAAATTTGCTGTCCCGAAAGGCTAGCAAACAGAGCAGACTGAGCACATTTGTGAGTCAAAGGAATTTGGTAACAGAACTTCTATTCAGAAGTCAAAACGACTGATTTCTCTTCACATTGACCTTCTAGAGGTCCTGGCGATTGGAGACCACCTCCATAAAGCAGCTGTACAAGAAAAAGGAACTTGAGGCTCCGTTAAAAGATACTAAGAGACTGCATCATGATGCAGGGAAACCTATGAAGTTTGGCTAAGAGTCTTCCCTTATTTAGACAAGTGTGCCCAACTACTATTTTTTTTGGTAGGTACTGGGGCTGGGAATTGAACCCAGGACCTCGTATGTGGCTCAACCACTGAACCACATCAGCTCCCTGAGTTGGCTTCTTCGCTTTCTTTGCTTGTTGTTTGTTTTTTTGTTTTTAGGAGGCACTGGGAATCAAACCCAGGACCTCCCATGTGGGAAGCAGGTGCTCAACTGCTTGAGCCACATCCGCTCCCCTATTTTTTATCTAAACAGTAAAATGATTAAACTGCCATACATTGTTCTGATCTTGTTTTGTTTCTAATCTTTTATGGAAGATTAATATTTTAACTCTGGTAACAAGGATTTGCTATAGTTTCCCTGAGCAATTATCTGTTAAATAAATGAGAGGTTGTTATTCGTATATTCTTTCATTACCAAGCTGGTTAATCTCATCAACTACCTTCAACAATGGTTCTCAACTTTGGCGTCACATTAGAATCGCATGAGATTTAACAAACCCTGAGGTCACAGCTACACCCCAGACCACCCGAATCACTGACTCTAGGGGTGGGTCCAGGCGTAGACTTTTTAATCATCCCAGGTGATTCCAACTTGTGGCTGAGATTAAGAACCACTGATCTGGAAGGACAGGAAGCAGATGTTACTGACATCAGATCAAGGAAAGCCTAAAAGCATTTTCTAGCGTGCCAGCCAATTTGAGATCCCCTACTTCCCGGTAGCCGAAACGTTAAGAGTTCCAGGAAGAGCTTGTTCTCTGGAACACTGGTTCCAAACTTCTTGGTCTTAAAACCCCTTTACACTCTTAAAATCTATTATAATCTAAATAGGTTATATCTATTGCTATTTATCATATCAGAAATTTAAAAACTGAGACATTTAAAATATTTAATCAAGTCATTAAAAATAGCAATAGCTGCTGCTCTAGAAAATTTCTACAATTTTTCTACCAGGTTCTATGGCTCCTTTATGACTTCTGGAAGAGGTATTTTGCTTTTTGGATTAACCGCCTTTTGGGGTTTTTTTTGTTTGTTTTTGCCAAATCAGAACTATTGCCAAAGTTCCTTCTCTTTGTGATATCTATATACCAACTAAATTAATTCTTAGTGTAATAATATATTATACTGTGAATAAGGTCTGGCTTATATTGTAACTTTTCCCCCCAACTGCTAATTAGAACTGCTAAGAAAGGGTGTAGTTATAATGATGAAACATTTCTGTTGTTTCTTCTTAAACATGCTGGAACTCCTTTGCTAAAACTGACATTAGCCAGAGTTTGGACTTTACTTGTGACATGTTCATTTTAGCAAAGCCAATGACAATGATGAGGACGGTGATGACGGTGACGACGACAATAGCTTCAGTTGTCAGTCATCTTCTAGAGAACATACTATGTTCCAGGCACTATGATTGGCACTTTACACATATCATCTCATCTAATCTTTAAACACTCCTGGAGGCAGATAACAATGTTATCTGCATGGTTTAGATGACAAAATTGAGATTTAATAAGGTTTTGTAATTTACCCAAACTCATACAGCCAGTAGGCTCTATGGACAGAACTAGGACTCAAACTCTAGTCTGAGTTCAAATCCACCCTAGCTCCAGCCCAGCTGCAACCGCCTACAGGGAGGTTGCTATGACCCCTCCTCAGTGCTCCCTGTGTGTATACTTATCACGTCCGGACCTGACTGTTTTATATTCAAGTCGATCTAACAGTCTTCCCTACTAGACAGTGCGCTTCTAGAAGACAGGAATTATGCCCTCCATTTGGGTGCTTTCAGGGGCTAACAGTGCCAGGCCAATAGTAGGTGCTTGGCAAGTGCTTGCTGAATGAATGAATGTATGAATTAATGAATGAATGAGAACCATCAATAGACACATCCTGTACAAAATCCAGGAGAGACTGGTTCTGTCTCTTTTGGATGCGTATCTGTGTGCTCTACTCTCCATCCCTAATGATGCCTCAGAGGCCAGAAACTTCTCAAAGGGCTTTTCAGTGTAGCTTGTCATCACTTCTAACAATCTGAACTAAAAATGATGTTTTGTGACTTCTTTTTTCCCTCTTCAACATAGCTAATCTATTCAAATACAGAGAAGGCAAACTGAGGCCTATCACAAATAATTTTTCTTTCCTAGTCAATCTCTTTTCATATACATTGCACAAGTCAGAAACTCTCATGTTCTGAGCTATGCAGCAGATATCAGAGCATATGGATATCTGGGAGTTATAACAGTTAACCAACAATACTAGTAAAATTATTTAATAGTTAACACCTATGATTCCTGGCAATAACACAATAAATAAAATTCCTACATTGGATTAAAATTTGGGAAAAAAGGATAAACAGCATTATGAATCAAAATGGTTATATCCGATTTTTAAAAGACCCCAAACAACGTACACCTTACTGTTGCATAGAGCTGAAATGGTAAGTGCGAAATAGAATCTGAGTTTTGATTTATATAGGTAAAAAACTAGAAATGTTAGTTCCAACCAACATATTTCTAAAACAACCTTTTTCTCTCACCGAAGCAAATATGTTCCTACCATATACTGGGGGTAAAGAGGACTTGTAACCTAAGTAGGACATAGACAACCTGAGGCTTGAAAAAGGAACCAGAAGGAAGAATATAGGCTATATTTCCAATCTGAACTACAGGACTCTGGAGAAAGGTGCTTCCAAAGAATCAGGTGCAACAGGTAGGCCACAGAAGCACCCAGACTGCTGTGCACCTCTTATTTGTCACACTAAGTAAAGACGTGCTCATCGTGGTCAGAGCTCGGAACGCTGTGCGCTGTGCAACAGCTGCTGTGCCCCCTAAGGAGACGAGGCGCCTCTTTCCCTCGGCCACAGGACACGATGGCTCTGAAAAGGAGACCAAGCTGCAAAACCAGCAGAACCAAGAGCTGGCATAGGCGGGAAAGAGCATGCCCGAAATTCTGGCCCAGGTTCTGCGACCTAATTGCCCCAATTAGTCCCACCATAAGGTGCCCTGGAGCTGAGGAGATCTGTATATCCTTAAGCCAACTGCTTTCTCTTCCCTCCTCATCTAGACCCCCTAAGAGAAACTGTTATCTTGGGCACCAAATCCAAAGGCAATGTGCCACTTGAAGAACTGCTCTGATCTCTACAGTTCTCAAAGACACCCAGGGTTGTCATCTGGGTTCCCCTTGGACCACCACATTTTATAAATCCAGGGAGCTGGGAGGGCTCGGGACCTGCTGTGAAAAGGCATTTGGCCAGGAGGACCCTCAAGGCTCCTGGAAGCCCAAGCTCAGCACCCCTCCAAGGTTTTCTGACCCATGTTCCTACCATACGCTGGAGCCTGCTGAGGAACCAGGCCAAGAGGAAGGTGCTGAAACAGCTAGCTCAGATTGCCTTTGCAGTTGAAGTCTCTCCCCAAATCCTCTTTTCAAAGGATAAATTCACATAGACCTCAAACATGGCACTCACATATGAACCCTATTTCACCATCAAAGTTCATGGTTCAAAGGGATCCCAGGGCCAATTATTTTAAGTAAAAATGGCTGAGCCGTTTGGCAAGGCTGCATTTTCAGGAGCAGGGCCACTGAATGTATGCGTAGCTTTCTATTCCAGCTAGTCTTTCTTTTTTTAAACAATAATAAACTTTATTTATTTATTTAATTTTTAGGAGGCACCAGGGATTGAACCCAGGACCTTGTACATGGGAAGCAGGTGCTCAAGCACGGAGCTACACCTGCTCCCTTCCAGCTACTCACGACTCTGCTGGAGGAGTTAAGCAAGTGGCTGGAGTTTGAAGGCCACCTCCTCCCCACCTTCCCTTTCCCCTCAGATCTTCACAGCATTTAGAAGAGGAACTAGATCTCAGATGAAACTCTGCCCAGCTAGTGGCCTGGCGAGCATCACAGTGTATGAGCAGTGACCAACTATGTTACATTACATGGAAAAACAATTACCCCCCCCACCCCCCAAAAAAAAAGACAGCAGTAGACACACCAACGTGTTAGCTCAGGATTCTGGGCTGCTCTTTGCTTCCCAGCCCCCCGGGGATTAACTCAGTGCCTCGGTATGAACCTGGGAGAATGATGGAGCGCCTGGCTGCACCCCAAGCCCTACCTCGAGCTGTTACCCAAATGCTTTCTGCCTGATGCCTCAGCAGCAGACGCCTGCTTTCCACACGTTTCGGGAAAGAAGGCCAGCCACCCCAGCGATGGGCACGTAGAAACCACCCACAGCTAAGAAAACTCTACTTATTTTCCTTTTGTCCTGAAATGATTCAATATTATCTATCAATAGAGTTATTCAGCTTCCAGTTCTTAAAAGATCTTAAAAAAAAAAAAAAGAAAAGAAAAA
>JAQZBX010027055.1:0-12924 GCA_029593785.1 Cabassous unicinctus
GGGGCTCTATCCACTGAGCCACACCCTCTTCCTGCCGTGAGGTTGCTGCATCAGCCCACCGCACCGCTCAGGCCGGCCTGCCCTCACAAGGAGGCCTTGGGACGGGAACCCGGGCCTCCCACATGGTAAACGGGGGCTCTATCCACTGAGCCACACCCGCTTCCCAATGGACCAGTTTTTAACACACACTAATGCTCAGACGAAGGTGAAGTTTGCGTCAATCTGAGCTCATTTATGCAGTCATATGTTCAGTAAATATTTATTAAACACCTACCTGGGCAACTTGCCAGGTATAGTAGCCTGGCTAAAAATGGTGAAGAAAACAGGGTCTTCCAGTCTAAGGGAATTGATGGAGGACAGTAGAGGTGGGATTATGTTGATGTGACAAAGCAGCTAAAATAGAGGGATTCTGAACGCTCTTGTGAGGCCAGGCGAGGGAGGAGCTCGTTGAGCAGGACCAGGGAAGGCTTAGGGTGAAGGGGACACGGGACACATGGCTAAGGGCAGGAACGGGGCAGGGAGGGCATTTTGGCAGAAGCAGCACATATGTAGGAGTGAGTATTTAGGGAACGTGGAGCATAGCATAGGTGTGCTGGAAAGGTGAATACATGTGGCTGGGGTGGTGGCAGGTAATGGGGGTAGACAAGGGGAGATGAATGTGAGGGCTAAGCCGTCTGGGTGGATGCATCCGGATAACCCAGGGTCTCCCCAAGGGGGTGATGAGGTCAGACCAGATTTCCTTGTTGTTTGTGCCAGAAGCGATTTCTCAGCCTCATTTGTACCTGCTGCAAGCAGATGAAATGAAAATATCCTTATTCTTCTTTGCATTGGGAAATGAAAGACTGGACTCGAATCTTAACAAGTGCTGCTGGTTCTGCCTTCTCCGCTTCCCCGAAGGGAAGATGGCAGCTCTCCACATCAGCAATGTCGAGTGACTTGTTCTGAGGGTCCCCTTGGGCTGTTTTGGCAAAGCTGAGATAAGTTTCTGACTGAGTCGCTCTGGCCCAGTGAATGGGCCCAGTCTATTAACCAGTGTCCTTCTGGGGTGCTGAAACCTAAGTCGTGGATGTTTTCCAACTCCCATTCTCATTGGAATGACCTCCTGGTTTGCTGAGGAGCATCTTTCTTTCAGGTTCCTTAAGAAATCTCAATGGGCTCTGACCTAGCACAGCTGGGACTGGGCTTCCTCCAGCATCTTTCATTGGGTTTCGGGGCTGGGGTTTTGTGGGGCCATTGAATGGCCAGATGGCACCCGGATCTTCACAGAGATTGTCAGGAGTTGAGGGATTTCAGAGAAGGGGTGGAAACAAATTCATGCCATAGCTCTGAATTAAGGTTCCTGGACCAGACCCTCCTCATCTCTTCATTACCTTCTGGGCACCCAGCCCAGGTGTAAGCACTGAGGGGTAGAGAAAGGCGAGGAGAGGGGTCAAGAAGCACATGGGCAATAAGGCAGATGGTGCGGCGGTGCCAGCCTGTGAACTGTCACGCTCAAAGCTTGACCAGTGTCTGCCCACGGACCAAATGGTGCAGTGTGGACCAAAGCGCCCTCCAAGGCTGGAAAGAGGTGGCAGGACCCGAGGATCGCTACCTTGAGGGAAAGAATGCGTGGGACACACAGAGCTGGGGGCAGAGCTGTGAGAATCAGAGGGAGTGGAGATTTCTGCAGATGAGAGGCATCTGGAACTCTTCAAAAACTCTTTGACCGAAGAGTTTCCCAGGTTCTCTCAGGAGCGGCCGTTTGGTAAGGAGGGAGGTGAGGGGTCCCAAGCTTGGGCCATTGCACGGGCACCTGCCCTGCTCCCTCCTGCTCAGTTATCCAAGGCAGTGCTGCAAGCAAGTGGTCGTCCCTCTGCCAGGCCCAGTGAGGCTGGCTGGGTGGGCCACGTGATGCCCCAAGGACCACTTATCTTCTCTTCGAGAAGCTCACAGCTCAAGCGCCCTTCCCCAGATGGGAAAGCGGCAGGTGTTGGGCCTTCCGAGGGAGACGGCTGGTTCAGGCATCCTTCTCAACCTCTGCATCAGACTGTAGGACTCTTTCCAGGTCACCATTAATGTTGGAAACCACTGCTTGTCACTCTGCCAAATCCCCGTGCTCTTACTTAAGCACGATTCACGCACTGGATGTTTTTGACATTTGAAGATTACTCGGTTCTTTGGGTAATTTTCTTGTTTGCCTTCAAGAAAATGCCTATGGTTCTCTTTCACTTGGGGAGAGGTATGTAATGAACTGATTGAACTCTGAGGTGTTGGGGGTGGGTGGGTAGGTGTGTGGCCGAGATCCGGGACTTATGCTTCTGGAAGGATCATGGCAGCTTCTGGACCTTGTGGTAGGGATTGCTGCCATGTGGACACAAGTTGGCCAGGCAAGGTCCATCTCCGCGCGGAGGTCAGCCATGGCGCGTGGGTTGGCGGGAGGTGCCAGGCCCACCGCTTCTGCCACGTGGTCCTTTTATCCTCTGCGGCAAAGGATGGTTCCTCTAGTCCTCCAGACACGGTTGTCACGATATTGTCCTTTCCATTCCACTGAGCCAGGACTGCTGTTACTGGGGAGAGCTTAATGAAGAATTCATGTAATTATCCACTCACTCATTAAGACCCACCTCCTCCCCTCCCCTGCCCCCGATGCTGAAACTGAGTTAGCATCTCTGAGGCAGTCAGGAGGGTGACCTGGGCCCCGTCCCCGGGGAAGCCATTGACCTTGCAGGGAGAACCATCTTTTTCCTGCTGGTTCCCTCAGTTCTTAACTCCCCCCCAAAAGTCAGGACTCTGAACTTGGCATTCGAGGCCCTCGGTTTGGCCCCAGCCATCCCCCCTTCCTTTGCATTATTTCCCTGCCTCCCTCGTAGGTTGGAGGTAAGGGCTCGCGCCCCTGCTCTGGAGTGAGATGGCATCAGGCAGAGAGCTATTAGGCTGAGACGGTCTTCGGTAAATAGCCAGGTAATTTCACTTCACAAATGATCGGAGAAGAGGCTGCTATTCTAGACACGGCGCCTGCAAGCCGTGCCTGAGCCCCTCAGCCCTCCAGGATGCGGCGGTCCCCGGATGGAGTCCACTCCATTAGAGGACCGAAAAACAGGATGAAGGCTTTGGGATAATTTCATTTCAGATGAAAGAGGCTGAGGAGGGACTTAATTGTCTTTGAAGGGCCCTCCTGTGGAGGGCAGAGATGAGTTGTTCTCCATCGCACCAAGAGAGAAGATAAGGAGGGTCTCGAATGAGTGAGCGAAGTTTCCAGTTAGTTAAGTCCAGCCTCCTGCGAGGAGGGGCTCGGGGAGACTGGGTGGGCCGGGTGGGCGGCCCGGAGAGCCGCGGGATGTGGCGCGGGCGGGTGCGCAGTATGCGGTGGGAGATGGAGGTGCCTCGGTCCTCTTGTGGAAAGAAAAGTTGAAAAGCAAGGTGTGAATGGAGACAGAACTGTAAGACCTCAGGGGAGAAGAGCCCCCCGAGGCTCGGGAAGCTGGGCTGAAGGGGCTTTGAAAGATGAGCAGGACTTTCAAATGCATTAACCAGGGAATGAACAGTAGTATGAATAAAGGTGAGAAGTAGGTATATGCTGCCTGAAGCCTGCAGACTGGTGGAAACTTTCGCAGCTGAAGTGCAGAGCTCACAGAGGCGGTGGGGAGAGGGGGCTGGAGAGGTCCCTTTTAACCTATACCCTTAGGCAGTGGGGACATTTCACAAGGGAGTGAGGGGGTGACCGGTTCTGGGGCTCCCAGGTTCTGGTTTATGATCCCTTCACTCTGGGGAGGCACAACAGTGCCCCAAACCCCAATCCACCTGCCCCTGCCTCTCAGGCCTCTGTAGAAGTAGAAAAAGGCGGACGAGGTGTCGTGAGTTTTCTGCAGATCTAAATGTATGCCATTGAAAGTGCAGTCCTTTGTTCTAAGATTATGTTCTCTGGGTCCAGATTCTTAGCAAGCAATGGAAACCAGTTCTGGCTAATTGAAGCTGAAAAGGAATTTATGAAAAGGACATTAGGCAGCTCCGAGTCTCTGGAGAGGTGGAGATCCAGGCTCAGGCCATGAGGCCAGGACTGAGCTGGCCCAGTGAGGCCCCCGCCACCGTGCCACGCTTCTGGGCACCGGCCTCCAGCTTGCACTGCTGCCACCAGGCACGGGTGCTGCTGCCTCCCTCACCCGGGTGGATTCTGCATGCCCCCCACTTCTTTGCATCACAAGCTTCTAATTAAAAGTATAGGTTGATGAGTCCAATTGGTGGAGCCAGGGAGGCAGGTATGTTTGCCATTTTCAGTGCCTACCATAGAAGGCTGGCTCTGCCTCCTGAAGGGGATTCCACTGACATACGATGGGGTTCAGAGCCAGGTGGAATGAAAGGACTTTCTTCTCTGTGTCCTTCCTCTGTGTGCATGTGTGTTTTCTGTTTAAAAACATTATCGGTACTTGGCAAAATGCAAAGTGGGTTACTTGTTATTTGTCCCCAGCTGTGTACTCCATGAAACCCAAAAGCTTGGGAACCATTGGACAAAGTGGGTCCAAATCCCAGAACCGTCTCTTACTAGCCGAGTAGGCTCGTGCGAGTTACTTAAGCATTCTAAGGCCCCGTTTTCTTACGTGTACAATGAAGATAATACAACAACCCACTTTCAGAGTTGAAGTGGGCATGGAACAAGAAAAGATGGACCAGTGATCAGTTGATGATGATACTGTTGGTTGGAGGAATCAAAATGGACCAGAAGAGCTCGTCTTTTTGCCTCTGGACTTGTGCTCTCCCACTCTCTCCCTACCCACAGTCAGATCCATCCCGGGCGCAAATCTATTTTGACAGCCTTCTGCCAAAGCCGTGGATTTGGAGACATCATTTGTTGTGTGGCTGCCATGAGCAGGTGATAGACAAAAGTGAATAATATACCTGTAGGCGTTTATGCTCAAGGGAGGAAAATTCAGATCCTTGGCTTAGCAGCGTCTGCCCCCAGCTTCCTCTCTAGTCATCACAGCTCCTGACTGTTGAACAGGTGTGCATCTTACATGCCATCGCTCCATCCTTGTGATGACCCTATGCCGTAGGAACTGTTGTTATGTCATTTCCCAGGTGAAGAAACGGAAGCAGAATAAAATGAAGTAGTTTTCCAAGTTGGCAAAAAGTAAGTCACGGAAGGAGGCAATCTGTGACTCCCGAATTTTCCGTCTTGGTCACTGGATTGCCTCCCCTCCAGCTTGACTTGTTTCTACCATTTTCCCCATGTAGACCCTTAGCCACAACTCTACCGAAGTGCTTGGGTTGTCCAAGTACAGTGAGCTCTTTCCCTTTTCACATTCGGTTCCTTCTGCCTGCAGCATCCTTTTCCTGGCCCCAGCCCACTGTGCATGGAGCAGGTAGATGGAGGAGGCGAAGCTTTCCCTAAGCACCGCCGTCTCCCCAGGCTGGGCGAAGTGCCCCTCCTCCTTGCTCTCTGTAATAATCTGCTCATCTTCCTCTAATCTAGACTGTGAGCTCCTTGAGGGAAGGTTCTGTCTTCGGCATCTCTGTGTGCCCAGAGCCCAGTACAGGCCCTGGCACGTAGTAAACACACTGTCCGTGTTTGTTCAAGGAGTGACCAGGTCCACACGCTGCTCGTTGGTCCTGCCTGCTATCGTGATGAGCCGACTTGCCCTTCCAACCTGCCCTCTCTCCTGACTCCCCTCCCTCACCCCCAGCTCCCCTATTCCACCCCGGCCACGGAGCCCAGGTGTTCTAGTTTGCTAGGCTGCCGAAATGCAAATACCGGGAAATGGGTAGGCTTTTACAATGGGAATTATTAGCTTACAAATTTACAATTCCAAGGCTGAGAAAAATGTCCAAATCAAGGCATCAATCATTAGGCAATGCCTTCCTTCTCCCTGAAGACCAGCTGCCGGTGAACCTGGACTCCTCTGTCACATGGCAAGGCACATGGTGGGGACTGCTGGCCTCTCCCTTCTCCTCCGGGTTTCATTGCTTGCTTCTTGCTTCCATGGCTTTCTTTTCTCTTTGTCTGAATTTCATTCTCTTATAAAAGGACTCCAGTAAGAGGATTAAGACCCACCCCGGGCCACACCTTAACTGAAGTAACATCAAAAGGTCCCACCTACGGTAGATTCACACCCACAGGAATGGATTAGCTTTAAGAACTTAATTTTCTGGGGTCCATTCAGCTTCACACCATCACACCAGGGCTTGCTCCTTCGTCTTGCTGCCCACCCCATATGGGATGAAATGGGCACAGGCTCTGTGCGGGCCCCGGCTGCATCTGGGCGCAGACCCCTTTCCCTCTCCTGCTCCTTCCAAGCCACCTGTGGCCTATAGAGAGACAACACGTGAAGCTCCGAGGGGCCAGCAGCTCGACTGCTTTGGTTTTGAAATGTTAGACTTCAGCATGATTTAGTGCCCTGGCATTTCTGGGCTAGTTTACAGTAATCAGGCATTTGTTAGTGTTCACTTTCTCCCACACAGACTGTTGCTGACACAGGAGCTTTCCTTGTTGATTAGCTTTCAGCCGAGTGCTAAACGGTAACCAGTATGGGACAGCGGGGAAAGCATGGACTCCAGCAGCCACCTGGAGACTGGTGCGCTGGAGGCCTGCGCTATCATTTAGCGACTTAACGGGAGCGTAATTTCAACAGTGAGACGGGCAGTGGTACCTTCTGCTTTAGGGTCATTGTGAGGATTAAGTACAAGAAAGTATATGGCAAGCACAATGCTTGACTCATGGTTTGTGCTTAATAAACATTTATTACCTTTTCCCTGCCCCTTCGTGCCCATGTTAGGTCTGTTTATTAGAGCATTTCTTCCAGAAGGTGTGATGATTATTTTCATTGTAAAGGAATATGTATTAATGAATGGGTTTTCCTTGTCTCCTAATAAGGTTAAAACGTATTGCTCCTTTTTCTTCCCGCCCTGTCACATGCCCCATCTGAAGTTTTTTTTTTTTTTAGAGTCAGAGTTGCAGACTACAAATGCTAGTAAATTACCCGACTAACCCATTAAAATAGATGCAGTCAGAAGGCTAGGCTCCTGGATTCCCAGGCCCAGCTTAGCCACACATGCCAGAAGAGTTTCCCTGTAGTCAAGGTGGTGATGGCTTGGAACGTTGAACTCTGCAGATACTTGCCGCACTCCTTACCCACCCCAAATGGTCCCCCTCGCCCCTCTCCCTCCCTCGCGCTCGCCTGTCACTTTTGCCATGTCTGGAGTCAGTGATGGCAGAGACCTGGTATAAGTTCCTTGCCTTCCCGGTGTTCCCGTAGGGAAGATGGATCCCGGGGGGCGGGGGTGGAGATGGACACAGGCTGGGCGGCTGGGGGTCCGCTTGCCTGCACCCTGCTGTGGGCGGGCAGCCACGGCTGGATGCTTGTCGGCTGGTGTGACTCCCCCGTCCCGGTCGCGCCCGCGCAGGGCTGAGACGCTCCTCCGAGCCTGAGAGCTTGTCCCAGGCCGGCCCCAGGAGGCCGTTCTTCCTGTGGCTCCAGGGAGTAGCACCACCCCCGGGCCTCCTCAGAGACCCAGCTGATTTATCTCCTTTTAATCACTCTGGACTTGGACGTTTTATGTTATTTTCAGGATGTCATCTCAATTTCATATTAAAATATGTCTTCGTTCTATTCAGAATAGATTTTTAATTGCCCTTTCCCTGAAAAACGCTGAGCAAAATTAGTCTTCAGGATAACAGTGTCCTTAATGAGGAGCCCCGGGTTCGTTTCAGCTTCCGAGGCGGCGCTTTCGAGCAGAGCTGAAGAGGTTTCCTGTCAGCCTGCGCTTTGGGGTGCGGCCAGTTTCTCCACGTTGACCTTGTTAATTCAGGACATTCCGTTACTGGTCGTGGGTGGTTTGTAGAGAGGAAGGGACTTGGGGCCCATCAGTCGTTCAGGATTGGGGTTCTCGTCCAAGCCCTGAGGCCTTTAGGCAACCCCCTTCTCTCTGAGCCTCAAGGCCTCGTGTATAGTGCAACTCAGAGGCTAGATCAGCCCTAGCCAGTTTTCCACCTCATGGCACACACGTAGGATGAAATATTTTTCCTCACACGGAGGAGCCAGGGTGTGGGCTCCTCGAGGTGTCCTGGGGGCGCCGGCTGGGGGCGTCACCTGTCAGCTGTTGACCCCTTGCCTCAGCCCACGGGTGGGAAGCGTGGGGCCACATGTCTTGCTCCTTGGGTTTTTTCGACTCCCCCTTTGTCTTAACAATGAAAGCTGATTCTTTAGCCAGTGTGGGCAATTGCCCAACGTTTTGGTCGCTCCTTGATACCCTGTTTCCCACACTCCTTGCTGCCACCAAACTGGTTGCGTTACTGCTGCCTCTCGCCAGGATTCTTCCCTGGAAGATCAGGGTTGCAGGAGTCAGCGCCCCACTTGCCTACACAAGCACCGAGCCTTCCGTTACGTGAGGCTCGAGGACCAGGTCACCCCGTTGGCACCTCCCCGCTGGCATGGATGCCCCTGCCTCTTCATCTCAGGGCTCTGGCGACAGAGGGACCGCCGCGCTCTCTGTCTCAGCCTCTCCTGCTGATGGATCATGTGTATTTTCTGGCAAAAATTCTGAAGGAGGAGAGTCCAGTGGCCTTTGCTGATTGCTCCTGTCCTCTTTGGGCAGAGTTCTCTGTGGCAGGGCATTTCCGTTGGCTGCCTTTGTGTCAGGGGCCCATCTCTAGTTCCACCCGTGTCCACCCCTTGTTCCAGGAGTGGCCGAGGGCTGCAGCCCTCAGCAGGGGGTGCTGGGCAGGACCGTGGGTGGGACGGGCGTCATGAGTGGCATATGTGGAGCTCCATCCTCTTGTCATCCCTGCACGTAAGTCCTACCCAACCTTCGACCCCAGCATGGACCCCCACGCCCTGCAAGAAGCCCTGTCTGGTTTCCCCTTCTCCTTTAATGGGCAGCTGATACCCACAGAGAGGCTGGGCCCTGCCACCATGCTTTCATTTTCTCACCTAATTCCATCCTCAGTTGAGGCTCAGAGAGGTTTGGTGACTTGGTGGTGTAGCCAAGGCTGGAGCCCGCCTTCTGACTGCCATCCCTTGTCCTCTCCATTGTATCCCAGTGTCTCTGGACTCCTGCATTGTCTGTGATATGCTAGACAGCTGTTGAGCCTGTCTTGTTGCATCCCCTGGCTTACCTTGCATTATGGTGGAGCTTTGCTTTGTCCATTGCTGAAGGTGTCGGCTCTCTCCCCAAAGAGCACTTGGAGGGCGGGATGGTGCCTGTCAAATGGAGGCGGATGGAGGTCGGATTCTCCACCTCTCTTCTTGTCCCCTGCCCAGCTGTCTTCTCCTTGAGAGGAGAAGGGAAGGGAAGAGTTTCTGGTGTGAAGTAGATTCTGCTTGTCCTGAAGATTAGGAAGTTTTAGACGTGTGTGTGCACACGCGAGTTCCTGACAGATGCCGCTGGGCTCCCGCCGGGAGGCCCCTCCTCTCCCGTTCTGTGCCAAGCCCATGAGGGAGCCAGTCGCTCGCCCACACCTCTGTCAGTAAAATGCCAACAAGCCATTTGTGTCCCTGTTTCTTGGAAAATGGAAAACTCGAGTCATTCAACAAAAGCGGCCTGTGAATGGTTCTCGCGGACTTGCGTTTCAGGGCCTGCTGTGCTGGCACCAGGGCGTGTGCGGGGCCGCAGCAGAGAGGGGCGTGCTTCCGGGGTCCCCTGGAAGGGGGCCTGCGCCTAGCGATGGCTGCGCCAAGGGGAGGGGAGCATGTGGGAAGGACTGGAAGGCTCCACCGGGGCTGGGTGGTTCTGGATGGAAAGAAGTGTGGGAGCAGGCCCCCGGGGCCTGTGCGGCCTCCCCGCGTGCCTCTGGGGTGTGCTCGAGTGGGCTAAGGCACGGGCTCTTCCGGAGGGGACCCTGGCGCTGCTGGGGCCCCCCGTGTGCGTGGGTGAGCGGGGGCGGGCTGGCACCGCAGGCCCTTGCCGAGGCGGCGGGCTTGCCTGGGTTCCCCTGGAGGGCCCCGGCGTCGCCGTTTGCGTCATGGGAAACGGCCTCGCCCGCCTGCTTCTTGCTGCTTTTCTCGCTGGGAATGTAAAAGCCTGTGTGATTCTCCTAACTGCCCTGCTGGGCTGGGGCGGGCAGGCCTCCTCTGAAGCAGCTCCGGCTGACCTGGGCCTGCTGCTCGTGCCCCAGGCGCTCCTCTCTTCACAGAAGGGGCTCTTTCTGTCCGCCTAGTGCTGCGTTTGCACTCTCGTTTGCACTCTCATTTGTACTCTCGTTTGCACTCATTTGCACTCGCGTTTGCACTCATTCAGATCCTCTTTGAGAACTTCATCAACTGCAGAGTCAGGGCTCCTTCCTCTCAAATTCCCAAATGACTTAAAGAACTCTGGACATGTGTGTCCCTCAAAGGGAAAGGCCTCCGTAATTCCTGGCGTGTTCGATTCCGCTGGGACTTGGCCAGGCTGCTGCTGCCTGTGGGTCAGTCAGGGGAGGCTGAGCCCAGGGGCCGGGCAGGGAGGCCCGTGGAAGTGCATCCCCCCCTTCGCTAGCTGGGGTGTGTTGGAGCTCGCCCACCCTCCTGGGCCTCGGCTCGTGCTCGGGGGCCTCCGTCTGAGCGCCTTCTCCAGCCTGCAGTGTCCTGGGCAGGTGGCCCACGCGTAGCTTCATGCCCGCCATGGCCCGGGCTCCGAGGCCGTGGTGCCTCCAGCTCGCCTCTGTCCCTGAAGGGGAATGCAGAGCTCTGTTACAGTCCCTCAGGAGGTTTGCAGAGGGATTCCACATCACACACCCCGAATCCTCTTTGGAGACCGCTTCCCTCCTGAAAGTTTCCTAATCCAGGTCGCTGCTCGGGCCTCTCCCCGAGACCCCCTTCTCGCGTCTTTCCTCCCAGGACCCCCTTGACACCCCCACATCGCTGACCTGCCCCTGCACGCACGGCTCCCTGAAGGGCAGTTTGAGTCTCTCCCACCCACCTCTCTTTCCCCAGAGAATGATGATGTGCACAACCAGTACCTCTAGAACACCTGCTTGGAGCCAGGCTACCTGCTGTTAAAGGTGGCAGGTGCACCTGCTTCAAGCCCTGTCTTTTAAAAGTCAGTCTGGAATTATTTGTGTAGTTTCCCCTGAAATGGAACTGTGGGAGCCTCCAAGTGTGGGCTTCGTGTGCGGATGGTCAGAGGCAGTCAGCAGGACTCGGTCACCATTGGTTTATCATTTTGGTTCACTTTGACTGCTTTATGTTTTCCACTTCTATTATTTGTCACATCTGGTTTCGTTTATAGCCAAAGTGGACTATGGGTTAAAGACAGGAAAAAGAAAGAACGTAGACTTTGAGCCACTCCAAGTGATGGAGGAGCTAAGAATGATAATTCTGCACGGTGCCTCAAGGTCACTTTTACGCCATCTGTAAGTTGGGATCGCCTGATCCAATGCCTAAATAGGTCATCTAAATGTTTTTTAGTGCATCGAATGAGAGGAACAGAGAAGGGGAGCTGAGAGAAAAGCAGGCATAATTTAACCTTGCGTGCCTTTTCATTGATTGGAAATGAGAATTATTACCAGAAAGGTGTTATTTTTGAAGAACTGACAAATCTATCTTTCTGAATCCTGCTTTAGCTTATCATTTGGAAATAACATGACCATTACAAAAATAATGCTTTTGATTTTTCTTAAGCTCAGAATGCAAGAATTCTAAGGATCAGGTCACAAAAGCAATTTTTGTCTATTTTTGAAGCTGATGCACACAATTAAATTTCAATTATGTTTTAAGTATGTTGGTCCCCAAACCAAAGTGTCATTTTTTAAATTTGTCAACAAATCAGTCTTTCTTTGCACAACTAATTTAAGGGAAATGATAGATTGTATGTAACTTGTTACATGGGAAAATTTTGAAATATGTCTTTATAGATAATGAACATTATTAAAAATTGTCTTTTATTGCTCATTTAATATCATTGAATATATTCATAAAATATTGAACTAAAAATCTTTTTTACCATAAGCCATGCAAAAATTACTTTTTTTTTTATTGTGGAGGGATTGTGGAATTACAGATTCCTGTGAAAGGGGTTTGTTAGGCAAAGGACAGGAAACGCTGCTCTAGAGACACCAAACCCAGTCACTAGTAGTAAAGCTCAGGGCCAGGGAAGAGACATGGTGATGAGGACGGGGAGGAGCCTGTCCCTGTGTGCCACGCAGCCTGCAGCCTCCTCCTCGGACTCTGACAAATGTCCCTCTTACCCGTATCCCCCGGACCTGATCCCCACGGCAAATGCCAAAACCTAGCTGAGAGGACAGGGCACTCGGTGGCGACGCCGTTACCTCTTGCTTCTGCAAACTAAGACACAGTGAAGAACACATCCTTCAAAGAGCATCACCCGGAAACTGGATGCAGCTCAAGTGGTTGAGCACCTGCTTCCCACGTACAAGGTCCTGGGTTCAAACCCCCGTACCTCCTGAATACAAACAAATGAAAAAACAACTCTCATTGGGGAGCAGATGTAGCTCAGTGGTTGAGCACCTACTTCCCGCATACGAGGTCCTGGGTTCAGTCCCTAGTACCTCCTAAAAAAAAAAAAATCAAAAGAACTCAGCCCTGGGCAGGCAGCGGGACAGACGCCCATTCCTCGTTCCTGCCCGTTGTCGCACTGGGGAGCCACGGGTGAAATGGTGTCTCCCCAGACAGTAGCCCCACCTGGTGTGTCCCGCAGCTAATCCCCAGCCCCGCTACCTTGCCACCCGCCTGGGATGAGAATGCGGGTGCCGGTGCAGGCGCCGCCACTTCGAGCACAGGTCACCACGGGCTTGGCAGGACAGTAGCAGCCAGGCAGGATTCCGTCTTCTGCTCAGGTGGTGAGAGCTGGAAGGCCATCGGTCACTGATCACCCAGAGTCCTCTTTCTGTTTATAGGAGAGACATTGAGGCCCAGAGGTGGGGCGAGGCGTGTCCCAGGCCTCAGGGCGCTGCCACATGGGTGCTATTGAGAGTGCTCCCCACATGCTCGTTCTCCCAGGGAATCATCCTTCAAGAGA
>JAQZBX010027055.1:13024-28704 GCA_029593785.1 Cabassous unicinctus
GGGGCTTTGGAGCTACTTTGTGACCATCCTGTGGGAACATTTATTTGTATCTCTTCCAGCTGGTTGACCTGCCACAGCCCATCCTCAACTGTATCAATCCAAGGTACTGTTATTTATAGAGCCATTGACTCACTGGCTCCCCGCAGACTTCCCCGCCAGATGACTTCCTGGCCGCAGCTGGTCACCTCCAAGGGCAGGGGCCGGCTGGCGATACCTCAGGTGCGGCCCTCGCTGAGCCGAGCCCCTCCTCCACTAACTTTTCCCTCTAGTTCTGGTTCTTTCTGCGGGAGAGCACACCTGGCCCCCCTACCGTGGGGCAGCCTTTCAGAGACAGGCAGGCAGGGAGGACGCCCTCCCCACTGCTGCAAACCGGTGCAAAGGCAACACTGGCTTCTTCCCTTGCTCTTCAGAGACCTTTCGCGTCCTCTTAGCATCTCCTTGGCCCTTCTCTGTGCTGCAGTGCAGCCCGAGCGCCAGATGCACGGCGGAGAGTGGTGACCAGGGCTGCCGGCTCCTCGCACCCAGGGCTCAGTCTACAGCTGGACCCAGCAGCACTGGAAGCTCTGCTCCAGGCTTCTGCGTTCTAGTGGGGGCAGATTATCTCTGGGGCGAGGTGCAGAGAGCAGGGAGGGTGGAATTTAATGTTGCAAAGGACCTCGCATGTGGTTCAGGAAGCTAGTTTCTTTCCAAGGCTCTTTTTTCTGTTCCAGCCAGAAAAAGCAATAACCGATTACTCTTTCAGCTGTGGAAAGTAGGGTCTTGAGGCATCAAGTGATTTGCTCAGTGACACCCAGGTCACGGCCAAGAGGCACCTCTGAAAGTCTCTACTCTTCTTTCCCAAACCCGAGGACCTCATTGGAGCTCTGGGGTCCCTGAAATCTCACAAGAAGGCGCCAGCTATTTGCACAGCAGAAACCTGGGCAAAAGGCTCTTCTAAGAGGGTGGCATGTCCTGTTGATCATTCTGGGCTGAATATCTTACAACGTTCTCTATTTACACCAAAACGGAGGTGAGCTTAACAATGTGGTATTATCGCAGGAAATGAATGACTCTGTCAAAAATCGCTCTTTACTGAATGACTCCTTTAACCTGAGCTGCCAGGAAAGTCTATCACCGTGGGAAGTCATGCTTTGAATGATGTGTCCTGATGAAAAATTGATATTGGCGGAAATAACATTTTTAAAAATTCTAGGTATTAGCCGTGACTCCGTGTTCTCCGCGAGGCTCGGAGGGATAGTGCATTCCGTGTGTCCACATACACACATGTTTGTTAGTTTTTTGCCTCTTGCCGTAGCATTCTGTCATCACGGCAAAATTGCAACCTTTCAGCGCCAGTGGACAGTCGTGTTAAAATAGCTTTGAGGGAGAGATGGCTCATGTGGATGGGCATTTGGTGTCACACTCAATTGGCTAAACATAGTCATTTTGGGTCTCTTATTGACTAATTTGGGTAATTCACCTAGTGGGAAATTTTAAGGCTAAAAATGTAAAATCCTGTCAGTTTATGAGCGAGGTCCTTGATGTCAGCTTTGTGACATATTTTTAAACACTGTAAGCTGTTCCGAGGAATATTCTGGCATGTTGTACTTAAGTAAAACGATGTTGGAAGCCCAGCAGCTGTCTGTCTGCCCATCTTCACGTGCTCAGGGAGGATCCTGTCGGGGTAGCTATTTTATACCTGGGCGGCTCCAGCTTAATAGAGAATGCCAATAACAAGCGTGCCAGAGGGTGTCCGCGTCTGGAGCCTTGACTCACCGCCGGCAAGCTCGTTTCTCGATTGGTGATGAAATGCGTCACGCCCAGATGGAGCGTTGCAGGCTGTCACCGCTGACGAATTAACGACGGAGCACCTGCCATGCCGCCTCCCCCTGACAGCAGCCATCCGGATGGAAGTGGCTTTTCGGCTGAGCTTCGGGAGGCCTTGGAATTCCTGGGTGGCCAGGTGCTGAGTCTGGACAGGCAGGAGTGAGGTGGGCAGGGTCACTCAGCGAGTTGCCATGCCTTTCTCTGTCCCCTGCTTGTGAGGTTTGGGTCCTGGAGGGTTTTGTTTAGGGTCTGGCATGGGCATAGGACATTACACTTTTCCCAGACTTTCACCCCACCTGCCTTGCACTGCACAGGCACTTTAGCCTGTCCTGTCACCCTGGGTGTATGTGTCTCGTCTCCTCTTGTTTTCCCTGCTGTGTGCAGGTGCCCTTGCCAGAGTGCTCGAGGGTGCGAGTCCCTGGGGGCCAAGAGCGGCCACCTTGTCTCCATCCCTCCTTCCCGTGTTATGTTCATGACCCTGGGCTGGCGTGATAGATGCTCGGTGTGAGGAGCTGTGCAAGATATCTATATAAATTTTCTTTTTTGCTTTAAAAGTTAGATAGCTGCCTCACCAAAAGTTTAGAAAATAGAAAAGAAGGGAAGGGGAATCGCCTATATACCAGTTTCCTAATAGCTATCACTATCATTTTATAAGTTTCCTTCTAGTGACTTTTCATTCTGTATATTTTATGACATTTTTCATACTTGTCACTGCAATAGGTACTTTGTGTATTATCTACCTGGATCTTATCAACAGTCCTTCTAGGGAGGAATTAATGAACCCCATTTTAGAAATAAGAGAGCCCACTAGAGGTGAAGGGAGTGACAGAGAATATTCAGGGATTTGACACCTTACCTGTGACTCCAGAAACTGTTCTTCCACTTGCCCAGGGGCCCTCCAACCTCACCTGTGTTAGAGCACCTGGAAGGCTGGTGGAACCACAGGTGTCTGGGCCCCTCCTCCAGGACGCGGCGGCTGATAGCCTAGTTCAGAACCTGGGCACTAATCTTGTCCCTTTTTCTAAAGAGTGAGCTCCTCAGGGCTCAAGGCCATGGCCATTCAGTCCTGCAAGTCCAGCCCCTGATTTGATAGATGGTGAACCTGAGGCCCAGGGAGGGGGAGAAGAGGAGGGGGAAATGTGTAATCTCACGTAACACTGTCCGTAGCTCCATTTTGCATTAATTCATGACAACTATAGGTTTGTCTTTTGACCTTACGGTTGATTTACAGTCTCAGCTGAAAGCGACTTTCCAGAGAGCCCTGCACCAAAGAATGCAGACTGGGGGCCTAGCAGGTGCAGCCAGTGTCCCTCCCTCCCTGCCGCGCAGCCTGGGACCGCTGCCACGGTCTGGCCCCGTGCGGGCGGCCGCCGGATCCCATTCCAGGCGTTCTGAGGTGTCCACCAGGGCGAGGCACATCAGCTCCTCGGCTAAGCTTCCAGGTGCCCAGAGTTGGCAGGTGGGACCTTTAGCTGAAGGCGTGACTCTGCATTCAGAGCTGAGCGTGGAGAGCCACGATGGTGTGACTAATGGGGAAGGAAGCCCCAGCTGGTCGTTCTCCGTGGGAAGGAAATATGCCTGGAGGCTTCTGTTTCTATTATCGAACAAGCGGGCTCAGACTGGGGAGAGATTAATTATTTCCCACACCTCCACCTTCTCCACCTTCTCCCCAAAGGCCTCCTGCTGGACCTGCTCCCAAAGCCCCTCGCCTTGCAGCTACTTGTCAGTAGCTGCCGGGCACACAGATGGTGGGGGTTATTCTTCATTTCAAATGTGCTTTAATGTTTTTCTTATTACAAAAGCAATATATGTTCATTATTTAAAAATCAGGAAAGGTGAACAAAAAAAGGAGATGAAGAAAAATGCAGCAGATTTCCACCTGCCCCACAGGTAGCCATGATTAAAACGATGGGTCTCAATTCCACATCACCCCTTTCCCTTTCCCTCCCTCCCTCCCTCTCTCTCACTGATGGTTTTCATGCCCTATTATAAGCAGGCTACTTCATGTGATAGTTTGGGTTTTTTCCCAACGTAAATGAAGGCATGCTTGTGCGTATTGTAACCTGCATTTTTATTCAGGAGTATCTTGGCACATTGTGATGTCAGTGCATAAAGAGCTAACTCATCCTTGTTAACTGGCATTCAGTAATTGATAATGCCAAAGCACTGATTTCCACAATCCCCTATTGTTGGCTATTGAGATTATTTTCGAGCTTTGCCCTATGGACACTGTCCATGTCTTTGTGCACTTGCCCAGTTACCCCCAGTTATGCTGCTGGGTAGTTTCTAAATGCTAAAGCTTATTTATTCATTTGTCCAAGCAGATACTTATTGAGCTTCCACTATATGAGGGACCCTGTGCCAGATGCTGGGGATTGTGTGGAATATGAAAGAAGCTCCCTGTCCTGTCCATGCACTTTTAGAAAAAGGACATGCTTCATAAATGAGAAGCAAGTGTATTTTAAAAAGAAAGAAAGATTGCGGATGATGCTACGTGCTGTGAGAAAGTAAGCAGGGTGAAGTCATAGGTGATGGAGGGGTAGATGGGGGTGTTTCTGTGGTCGGGAGGTCAGGGAAGACCCCTCCAGGAGGCCGTGTTTGGGCTAAGACCTGCTCCAGAAGAAGCCAGGTATCAATCAAGGCCGGGGCTCGAGGTGGGAGAAGGCCTTGTGCCGAGGACTGGGGCACAGGCAGCGCAGAGGGAGTCGGTCGACCTGCGTGGAAGAGGAGAGGGGCATCGGCAGAAGGCAGCTCCCTCGGGACCCTGAGGCTACAGCCAAGTATGTAGATTTTATTCTAGGGACATTGTGACCAGGCAGTGGTGGGGGGATGGAGGGAATTGAGATTCATTTCGGAGTGGGATGTGATGGGGCTTGGGAGGTGAGGCACAGGAAAAGGGAGGAATCAGCAGTGACTTCTGGATGCATCCGTGAGGAGATGCTCAGCTTGTTCCCAGAGCGTGTGCCCCGAGATGTCTAGATGAAGGCCAGGGGGGCCTCCCACCCGTGGCCGGGGCTGCTTCAGTGGGACTGCACACCTCGCTGGGTCAGCCAGCCCCTTGGATGACGATTGTCTGTGGGTCTCGACCAGCAGAAGGGTTTGCTCTGTGTTTGCTATGGAGCACGTATTGAAGTCTCTTCACTGAGTTACCTGTGCCTCCTGAATGGTGGTGGCTGGAGACCTGCTAGGATGTTGCCTGCAGTGCTTTCCGGGTGTGCTGGCAGCTGTGGGGTACAGGACTGTGAGGAAAGGGCATCCCCCCAGCAGCCATGTGAGAGGAGGAGGCTGGTGGGAGGCATGTTAAGGGGGCAGATTCCCAAACAGACTTTACAAAGCAATAATGGTGTTTTTTAAAAACACATGCAACTGTCGAACAAAGTGTAGTCAGTTTCCTCCTCCTTTGAGGGTATATGAGGGGGTGTGTGGGGGGGTGTGAGTGTGCATAGAATCCTTTAAAAACAAACAAACAAAAACACCATGGGTCGTGGTCCAACAACGCCAGAGGAGCCCAGTTCTTTGACAAAGAGCAGAGCCACAGTTTTGTTCTCTTGGTGGGGAGAGATTTGTCCAATCCCTCCCGTCGGGCTTAGGGCACTGGCCAGGAATGCAACCCTAATTAAAACTTGAGGCAGTCAATAAATTACAGCTTCCCCAGTGGGCTGGAGTTCTCCTCACTTCACGCTTGGTTTAGGCAGGCAGAAAGAAAGAATATGGAGAGGCCGAGATTCCTTTCCCCAGGCTATTTCTGGTGAACCAGTTACCGGGAATTTCTACGTGTTTTCTACAAAAGGACAAATATTTGGGTCAGATGAAGTGGTTTGCAGGGGGCTGGGTTTTGACGTGCTGTAAATAGTTGTCCATAATGAGGTGAGACTGGCTTTCCAGAGCCATTATCGTGATTAAATACTCGTCCTCCTGGGGGCCCCTTGGCTGTCGGTCCTGCTGGGAGCTAAACACAAACATCCTGTCATCCTGGGGTCTAGGCGGGCTGTGCCTGTTGGGGCCCGGGGTGGGGAGCGGTAGTGAGTGTCCGTGGAAAGGGGCTGCCTCACCTTCCCACCTGCCCCAGGGGGGATCGGGAAGCAGCCGGGAGAAGGCTCCGGCTGGGGGGACCTCTACTTGTAGCCCACCGCTGGCGTGAGGGTTAAATTAGGGTGATGAAGGGGCGAGGAGGGCATGCTGAGCTCCCTGGGGAGGGCACCTTGGAAGCGGCAGCACTTGAGCGTGGCTTCCAGAACAGGGCACGGAAAGGTGAGGAGCGCACCGGGACGCGGGACGCCTGGCGTAGCTGGAGACGCGAGCACGTGTGGTGAGCCTCGAGGGAGCAGGGTGGGGTGTTGGGAGCCAGCCAGGGCCAGGCTTGGCATAGCCCTGAGCACCGTCCTGAGGTGCGCCTGCTCCGGCCCGCAGGGGAGCCATCGCAGGGGTCTGTGCGTGGGCGCGGTGCTTCCATGCGTCCATTCGAAGGTGGCCCTGGAGGCCGCCAGCGGGACAGGCTGGGAAGAGGCCAGCAGGAGCCCCAGCGCGCAGTGGCTACGACGGGCCTGGGCAGGACGCCCGAGGTGGCGCGGCAGAGAATCAGCGGGACCTGGGACACAGTTTGGGGGGGCATGGTGAGGGAGGCGTCGAGCTAGACTCGCACTCTGGGGGAACGGAGCTGCTCTCGCACGTGCATCCGTTTCACCCCCCACACTCAGTTTATTCGTTTATGTGCCCAGACTGGAATGAACTCCTTTTGGATGGAAAGCTTTCTGAACAGTGACCGTTGAGCATCACCCTTGGCCTTCTTAAACAAAGGAGGCAGAACGTAATGGAAGTATCATTGGATGGGACCAGAGCCACTGCCCTGGGGCCTGTCCAGGTGTTTGGGACACTTTGCCCCAGCCCTGGATGGCCCCAGACTACTGTGCTTAGGTGGTTCTGAGTGTTCTCCTTTAAAAAAAATAATAAATCTCGAAAACTGTCGCTCCCCCCTTCCCGTCTTTGCTTTCAGTTGTCATTTCTCAGAGCTTTCAGGTCCCCCAGCCTCCTGCTATTTCTAATCTCCTGCCCCAAGCGTTTCAAATCGGCAGCTCTTCTCAGAATGAAGTCCGGAGGCACCGACAGCCGTTCCCTGGTTAGCTGCTGGGTTTCGCTCCATTATTTCCACCTCCGTGGCTTTGTTCCGGGGGCCGTCGCCTTGCTCTTGAGCTCGCTGTGGCTACTTGTAAACGTCCGCAGATTAAAAGAAGTCGCTCGCCTTCTGCTGGTTTTCCTCATCAGGTTGGAGGTTGCCTCGAGTCCCTCCGGAGCTGCCCCTACAAAGCCACATTCGAGAGCCCGGTTTTCCTCCCGTCCACGTGTTGCTAACTGCCTGGCGTTAACCTGAGGCGCCCAGGGGAGGCCAGTGCCCCTCCTCACAAGTCACAGGTGCGCCCGAGAGCGGTACCAAGCCACGGGCGTGCGTCCAGAGCCGCGAAGCACGAATGGCGTTGGCGAGGGTCAGCTTCCTTACTGGTAGACCCGAACGTGCTTTGGAGGTACGGCAGTGGAGGAGACGCGAGTGGTTGCTGCCCTTTGCCTTTGGGTACCGTTCAAGCCCACGTCTTGCCAGGTCAGCGATCTCAAGCCCAGAGCTATACGGTAAAGAGGTGTCTTAGACTTGGGTGCTGGTTCTTTGACTAGGAGTTGGGTCTCTATTCCCTCGTGGTTGCTAGGAGCACTATAGACCAAAAGGAAGGGAGTGGAGGATGGATGATTTTAAGCATATTTTCCAAGGATAATGAAACTGCAAACACAAATTCCCACAGACCAGAAAGTAACTGGCTTCCACCTGCTGTAGCCAAAGCTCGTCTCAAGATCAGCAAGGCTGTCTGAAAATCAATCCCCCGTGCTTTGGCTTTAGCTAGGCTGCTGGCTGGATGGAGAGTTGAGCGGAATGTGTGGGCAAAGCACAGTAAGCAGGGCAAGTCTGTGCAAACCAGCGTCTGAATCAGTTACTCAACACAACAAATCGGTGAAATCCGCAGTTTTCCTGATCTGGATCATCTGGGAGCAGCAGTTTATCTCAACGCAAGAGTCAAGGTTGCTTTCTTGCTAGGTTGGGTTGCAGTGCCCTGGGCCTTCAGGCTCTCCCTCTTTTTGACGTGGTCCTGGATGATTTGGTACCATTCAGAGTGGGTCACATGCATCCCTCTGGCCAGAGAGGCATGTGGGTAACATGGCTTCGTTTTCACACACTCAGCAGGGTCTGAATAGACCACGGCTCTGCTGTCTGATTGTTACCACCAAGAAGGGCTGCCAAATAATTGTTCTAGACCCAAAGAGCATTTTTGGTATCTCTTGCCTGACATTTAACTGGCTTATAGCAAACAACCTGTCTCAGTTATATGTTGCTTTATAAGAATCCACCCCAAATTTAGTGGCTCAAAAGAACAGCAGTCCTTTGTGTGCTCAGGAGTCTGCAGTCTGGGACGGCTTGGCGAGGACAGCCGTCTCTGCTCTCCGTGTCGGCCGCAGTGGCCTCACCAAGGCTGGATGAGGCACCTCCCAGATGCCTCGGTCACGTGGCTGGTGAGTTGGAGCTGGCTGGAGTCTGGGGGCTCAACTGGGCCTGTTGACCAGAGCCTCAGTTCCTTTCCATGTGGCCTCTCCGTGTGGCTCAGTTATGTTTTCACAGTGTGGCAGGTGGCATCTGGGGGGGATATGCTAAGAGCAAGAGCTCCATGGGGGCAAGCCTCACTGCACACATGGGTCATCCTTGTTCCTATCTCGTTAGCTAGAACCAATCACATGGTATGGGAGGCAGAATGATCCTCCCCTCAAAAGAAGTCCAACCCCCAGAACCTGTGAATGTTACTTTCCAAGGAAGTAGGGACTTTGCGGGTTGTGGTTAAAGATCTTGAGGTGGGGAGGTTACCCCAGATTACCCACATGGGCCAGTGTAGTCTAAGAGAGAGTCGGCGCCAGGGGAGACGTGACAACGGAACGGAGGTTGGCGTGAGGGGAGTGCTGGCTCTAAGAGCGAAGGGGGTCCTGGACCGAGAAAGGCGGGCAGCTTCCGGAAGCTGGAAGAGGCAGCAGGTTCCCGAAAGGTCCAGAAGGAGCGCAGCTCCGCCAACGTCTTGACGTTGGCCCGGTGAGACCCATTTTGGATTTCTGTCTGCAAGAACTGTAAGATAAGTTTGCGTTGTTTTAAAATGCCTAGTTTGTGGTAACTTGTTACAGCAGCCGTGGAAACTCATACGCATGGCCAAGCTGAGTCAGTGTGTGAGGGGACATGCCCCGAGGTGGAGGGCTTGGTTCACAGGGACCCCGAAGTCACAGTCTACCACCCTGGCCTATACGATGGCGCAGGGCGTGTCTTGCAAACCAGGAATTGTGGGGTTTTCTCCAGGAAGTTATTTCGCCCAAAGTTAAAAGATTTCATGGGTGCCTTATCATCATTTCTCCTGGTCCAGGTGGGCAGTTGGTCATCTCTGATTCAGTTATTCCAAGGTAACGTCATTGCTGCCGTACAGAAGGGGGTAACCCTTTAGGGCCGTGGGTGTATATTTTTTATGTTGAAGCCAATGTAAGATTCTTTTTTCTTTCTCCAATTTTTTATTATGGAACATCTTAAACACAGCTCGAAAGAATAAAGTACAAGGAACTTCTGAATGCCTACCACCTAAGTTCAGTAATTGCTCTTATTCTGCCATATTTGCTTAATTTAAATGTTTGTGCACTTCTCTCTTTGCTGAACCGTTGGGAAGTCCACTCCTAAATACTTCAGCATCTGCACCCTGACTATAAGGCATGTGTGACAGTTTGGGATTATTTTTGTGAATCCCCCAAAAGAGGAAGATTACGTTGCAAACTAGTGTGTTCCTCTGGGTTTGAAACCCTTTGATTGTGCTAGATTTAGCTGAGATGTCTATGA
Organism: Cabassous unicinctus; assembly: GCA_029593785.1. Classification (NCBI taxonomy): domain Eukaryota; kingdom Metazoa; phylum Chordata; class Mammalia; order Cingulata; family Chlamyphoridae; genus Cabassous; species Cabassous unicinctus. The sequence goes on from JAQZBX010027055.1 coordinate 22,731, forward strand.
TTAAATTACCTGTTAAGAGATGAGGGCTTTGGTTCGACCATATAAGTAAGGCATGACTTGGGTTGAGTCCCTGCCCCCTTGGTGGGCTGATATAAATGGACACTCACTCAGAAAGATACACGGGAAGAGAGAGAGCGCTGTCATTTTTTGGATCCTGGGGCCCTGGGGACAGATGATCCATTTGCCTGACAGTTTACAGTTGAGATTGGGAAGAAGTTGGGCCCCCGGAGCCTTAAGAGAAAGAGGAAGCCCAGGAAGGAGATACCAGGCAGAGATCAGTAACCATCTTGCTTCAACACGTGGCAAGTGACTTTGGTGAGAAAGCAGCCTTGAGTTGGACTCTTTAGGACCTTGTAACTGTAAGCTTTTACCCCAAATAAATCTCCTTTATAAAAGCCAGCAGATTTCTGGTACTTTGCATCAGCACCCCTTTGGCTGACTAATACAGCATGCTATATCACACCTGAGAAAATTAATTTCCCACTATCATCCAACATCCAGTCTGCATTCAGATGTTCCCAATTGCCAAAAAAAAAGTGTAGCTGTTTTTTAATCCACTCATGTATTACATTTGGCTGTTAGTGTCTCTCCAGTCTGTTATTCTAGAACATTCCTCCTCCTCTTTTCCCTCTTTCATGACATTGGCTTTGTGAAGCAATCAGGCTAGTTGTCTCGTAGAATGTTCCACATCCTGGATTTGCTCGCTGCTTTCCTCGCAATGGTGTCTAACTTGTCCCTCTACCCCTGTATTTCCTGCAAGTTAGAAGTTATGCTTAAAGGCTTGGTTAGATTCGGATTATACACTTTGGGCAAGAATTCTTCACAGATGGTGCCGTGTCCTTTCTGTGGAATCACATCCGGAGGCACGTGATGTCCCGTATTCCCTATCAAGCAAGCTCAGTTTAGTCACGGGCTTGGAGTGGAGCTCGTGAGATCTCGCCGTGGTGAGGGTAGGTTTTCTCTGTAATTAGCAAGTGATCTGTGGCACTGGACAGATGAGCTGTTTCCCAGGAACTTCCCACCTAATGGTTTTTGCATCCCTTGATGATCCGCGCCCAGCTGAGGTACTTCAGGACGTGTGTGTGTCGGGGGCGGGGGGGGGGGCGTTATAAAATGGTGGTTTCCTAATTCTGTCATTCTTTCTACATTTATTAGCTAGCAGTCTTTGTGAAACTCCAGGCAGACCTTGTAATTTCTCTGCTCCAGGCCTACACGCAGCCATTTGTCTAAGGAGCTGTGGGTCTCTGAAAGGAGAATGGCATTTAAAACCGAGATCTGGGCCCTAGATCTAGGCCTGTTGGGCACATAGCACTAGGAAATATGTTTATTTTGAAAATTACCTGTTCATGTTGATATTTCCAATTGAGATGTAATATTCAAGGTTTCTTCACATCTTAGATTTTTTAATACTTGTATCTCAAACTGAAAAACTGATTCCTAAATATTAACGTATTCACCTGTCTATACATAATATACGTATAAAATAGTTTCAGACTTAACAGTACCTATGTTACCACTCATGATCAAGCTGCTCAGTGAAGTCTATCTTTGCGTTTCTTTTTGCTCTTACAATATATCCCATTAAGAATATACATTCAGAGGACTATCTTCAAAGCCATTTGAAATAATTCCCTTCTTTGCGTGACGCTCTCCATTTGATATAGAGTTAGAGTCATTTGTTCACATTTGTTGTAGAGTGGAAGACTTGTCCCCTTCCTCTTTAAAAGTAATTTTGATTTTGGAAGATGTAAAACATTCACATGGTTTAAAAGTCAAAACTCTTATGTAAAAAAGTAACCTCAAAGATATCTGGGCTCCGTACCTTCCCCCCACCCATAGGCAAACACTTTGGTGGGTTTTGATTTATCCTTCCAGTGTCTTTTTGTAAAACTGAGCAGATCATGGATTCATTCTCATTTGTCCTTTTTTCTTGGACAAAAGTTGCATGCTACCTCTGTTGTTCTTCGCCTGCTTTGTCTGCCTCTCACTATAGCCTGGAAATTCCCCCATTTCAGCACTTCCAGGCCCCCCCACTCCTCTGCCCGTAATCCCCCACTCTGGGGCACACCCTAGTGGGTTCAGCCTGTCCCCTGCCAGTGGGTTGTTTCCAATCCTTCTTTTACAGCAGTGCCACCATTAGTGCTCTCTAGCATATATTGTTTCATGCGTCTGAAGGTGTGTCTTCAAGTTCAATGGGTCAAAAAAATAAAAACAGGTGTAATTTTGTCAGACCTTCAAAGTTTTCCTCTCTGGGGTTGTACCATTTTGCATTTGTCCTCCACCCTCACCTCCATGCCGTAATATGTCAGAATACCTCTTTCTCCACAGCCTTAACCAAAAAAATATTTGTCAAACTTTGGCTTTTTGCCAATATGATGAGTGAGAAATAGTATTTCAGATTTTTTTTTTAAATTTGCATTTATAAGGTTGAGATTTTTTTTTATATCCTTAAGGATCATTTCCCTTTCTCTTTCTATGAGCAGTCTATATCTTTGGTCATTTTTCTGTCATCCTTTTGGCCTTTTTCTTCTCAAATTTAATATCTTTAATATTAGGGAGATTGATACTTTGTGATTTAAGTTTTGCAAAGGTTTTCCTCTTGTGGTTTTGTAGCTTGTCTTTTTATGATAGTTATGCCATGCATTTATTTTATCAATCTTTTATTGCCTCTAGATTTGGAGTCATAATTAGAAAGGCTTTTCTCCTCCCAGGTTATAAAGGAATTCACCTTCCAGTCTAGGCAGAACTTCATTCTTCATTCAGATATCTAATCTCTTTGGAATTTATTCTGGAGAGTGGTGTAAGGCATGGATTCGGTTTACCTTTTTCCAGAAGGCTGCCTATCTTTTCCCCAAAGACTTGAGATGCCACCTTTACAATATACTGAATTTCCACGTGTACTGGAGTCTGTTTACCAACTTTGTATTCTGTTCCACTGCTCCGTCAGGCGAAGATTCTTGAAACCAATGTAAGGAGGGTCAGTGTGTCCCCGTCCTGTTCTTCCCCGTCTCAGGAGTCAGCCTGGCCCAGGTGGCGGAAGCCCAAGGCTGAGCGTTTATCCCACACTGAGGAGCAGCCGGGCCGTGATGATAGATAGGCCTGTATCAGGGAATGTACTGAGGAAAAACACCTGTGACACCCAAAGATGGTGTGGAGTGTTCACCCCGCGTTTTATCTCATTTTCCCAGTATCTACCCACATTTCCCAACATTATTTTATTTCGTCTTTTTAAACTATGTGCCTCTTTGCAAGCTGTTTTGGGGTCGGAGGCTGTATTCTTAGGAGAGAGGAGAGGAGGAGAATCCCACGGTGGAGGACCTTCTCCTGCTAAAATGTGTAAACAGTGCAGTCCTTGACTTCAGGCTAGATCTGCTGCGCTCTTCAGAGGCACTTCTCTTTGGCGGGTTTGCCGATTGCAGAAAAAGCCTTTTGCTTCCAGGTCAGACAGCTTTCATCCTTTAAATCTTATCATTTTTGATCAGGTAGGATGAGTACGGGAGGATTTTGAAAGCTGATATGAGATCAGACAAGTGTTTTGGGGCCAAAGTCAGCAGGGGCTTCCGCGGGGGCCTTTGTTAAATGTCATCGGCACCTGACTCGTCTTTCCCGTTGCGGGTGGGCATCGCGGGGGGGCGCGCCGCCATGCCTGTCGCACCAAACGCGGGCTCGTCTGCGGGCAGTCGGCGCCCCCCAGGCCCCTGCTTTTGCAGGTGATGTGGGGTTCCCTGACCTCCCCTGATCCATCAGCCCTTTAACCCGGGCGTGCACCCTCCCTCCCCGGGAAGCGTGGCTGCCCTGTTCCCTTTCCGTCCCCTTTGCTTCAGAATCCCCAGCACTGGGCCCCTCTTGTACCTAATGTCCCATCCCCGACTCTGCTTTCCTGCCTCCCTCACAGAGGACACGTGGGACCCCAGAACGAGAACAGCACTTGCTGCATGTCCTGTGGCTCAGGCCGCTTCTGGGAAGCAGGAGCGAGTGGGACTCGGTCCCTGCCCTGCGGGGGCTCCGAGAAAGGTGGTCGGCTACCAGCAGGTACGGGGCAGTCTCTGTAGCCAGGACACAGAGGGTGTGGGGGCGAGGACCCGAGACAGACCCCTGACTTCAGAATCGAACTCCCAAGACCACTTTGGTCCCTGGACCTTTTGGATTTGGCCGGTTCAAAGCGTGTGCCTTCCTCCCATACTGTTACACTGGACATTTTCTTCCCAAATCGACGGAACTCTCCTCTGCTCTTCCAGCAAACATCTGCCTTTGATATCTCGTCCTTCTTTTAAATTTTGGAAGAGAGATGGTAGCTTTGCAGAGCCAGTGCTTGGGAGGTTTCTGCATTTGTTGCATGCAAGCAAGCATCCATGCAAATATTTAAAGTCCCGCTTGACAAATGGGCCAGCGTGGTGTCCCACCACTGACGAGAGCCTTGCTGTGGTGGCCCAGGCAGCCCCCCACGGCCGACCACATGCCCCTTACTCTCGACACTGAGGGCGTTGTCGTGTCATCATTCCTTATGCAAAGGACGCTCGCCCCTTATCCAGAATTCTGAAATCACAGAGGCTCTGAAAACAAAAAAAAAAATGCTCTGATGACTCACTCGACAGCCAAACCTGACCTAGACTGACCTGAAGCCATTTATAGTCCTTATTTATCCCATTAAATGTGAATATTCATTCCTTTGACTGTAAAAATATCGGCATGTCTGGTTCTGGGGCATGGTCTCAGAACCTGCTGAGGGTATCGTGGCACACGACATTCGAATTCTGAATTCCAAAACGGATCTGGTCCCAAAGATTTGGTATAAGGGATTACGGAGCTGGATGAAACCGGAGGCTCGGGATGCCTGTCATTTCACTCTGTCTGACTGATGAGACAGTCATGCGCAGGGTGCCCCATGCCAGGAAGAGTGGAAATATATGATGCCCCAGACCTTGAGGATATCTAAACACAGTTTGTATACTAGGGCTTCCCCATCCTGGGGGGCCCACAGATATGCATGAAGCCTAGAAAAGAGGCCTCCAAATCCGAATGGAGCTGGGTGTCCAGCAGTCCCCAGAATCTGTCACCTCTGCATGCCCTGACAGCAGTGGGTTTCCAGACTTAAGAAGCTAAGAATGCCAAGCTTTTAAAAGCCTTCTGTAGGTCAGGCGCGGTGCTGAGTACTTACCAGGGATTATCTGACCACACGAAGCAGATATCAGTGTCCCCTTCCAGAAGAGGAAACTGAGGCCCACCAGTAGGGTTCAGATGCAGGAAAACCTCTGGCTGTTTTAGCAGAAAGAGATTAATAGAGGGGGTTGGAAGTTTCCAAAATTGTGAGCAAGGACTTTAGAGGAGCAAGATCTGGGCTCAGCCTGCAGGAAGGGCTCCCCAAAAACACTGCAAAGCTGGACTGTGGGGCCTGCCGCGGCCACGGGTGGGAAGGTTGGGAATCAGGACTGCACTACGGGAACTGCCGGCCTCGGGGACACCCATGCCCACCTCAGCTGCCATCTAGGTGCCGGGGCGGGGGCCCCACAACCCTTGGCTTCAGAGTTGCATCACTTCTGCCGCATCGACCTGGACCCTGTTTCTCCACCTGCTTGGCCGGCGGTGACCTCCTTGCCTCTGCCGGCCAGGAGACGAGCAGACCCTGCAGCGGCACGGCCTCCACCTTGCTCCCTCGGTCGCTCAGGCCATACCCTGGCATGGCCACTCGGTAGAACCTAAAACACTTCTGGACCCGGCAGGTGCTAGAAATGCCACTTGAGCTCTCTCGGCTCTGAAATACAGGAAGGCAATCAGGAGGGTCAAGTGGATGTTGGGTGAGCCACGTCACAGTCTGTATTAGTCAGCCAAAGGGGTGCTAATGTGAAATACCAAAAATGGGTTGGTCTTTATAAAGGGTATTTATTTGGGGTAGAAGTCCACAGTTACCAGGCCATAAAGCATAAGTTTCTTCCCTCACCAAAGTCCATTGTCACGTGTTGGAGCAAGACAGCTG
>JAQZBX010027056.1:0-28585 GCA_029593785.1 Cabassous unicinctus
AAAAAAAAAAGAAGCTTTAGATTACATATATGTTACATCAAAAATATAGAGGATTCCCATATACTCCCCCCACAACACACACACACACTTTCTCCATTAACAACAACTTTCATTAGTGTGGTACATTTGTTACAATTGACAAACACATATTGAAGCATTGCTACTAACTATAGTCTATAGTTACATTATGGTTTACACTTTGCACCACACAATTTTATAGGTTTTGACAAAATGTATAATGGCATGTATCCTTCATTGCAATATCATGCAGAGCAATTCCAATACCCAAAAAATGCCCCATGTTACACCTATTCTTCCCTCTCCCTCCCTTCAGAACCTCTGGTGACCACTGTCTTTACATCAGTTACAAGTTCTTCCATTACTAGAGTAAGTCTACTTTAGTCCATAGCGCAACTATGTTCCCCCCTTACGTTCGCTCATTCCTTGAGGATTTGGGGATAGTGATGGCCACTCTGCTTCCTATTGAGAGGGGGCTTAGATCCCATGGGGGCAGATGGATGGAACTGTCTTGCTTGCAGCTGTAGATACTGTCTCTCTCATTTTCTTAACTTAAATGTAAGCTTCATCTTTATCATTTGTATCTCCTATGGAAGTTTTGTCCCCTACAATTCTCTGTCCACAGACAGCCCAAGTGAGCTTTAAATGTATGCATGATAACTTGGGTCAGCGGTTCAACAATTCTGGGCCTCAGTTTCCTCACCTGTAAAATGAGGATAAAGTACCTTTCTTTTAGGCTTGCTTAGAAGGATTAAATGAGTTAATGCACTTAAAGAGCTTAATAAACACCTGACATTTAGTGAGGGACAATCATTAGCTATCATCTAGTGGCTTCCATTGCACTGGGAATAAAAGCCTGCCTCCACACCCTGGTTTACAAGGATGTGATAGGGCCAGCTCACCTGCCACCACCCTTGCCCTTTCTCATTCTGCTCCTACCATGCTGACCTTTCTGTGCCTTGAACACGCGAGACCTTCCTCCTCAGGGCCTTTGCCTTTGCTGTTCCCTCTGCCTGAAATGGTTTTCTGCCTGCTCTTCCCATGTCTGGCTCCTGGTCATTCTGGGCTCAGCTTAAATGCTGCCTCTTCCGAGAGGCTCTCCCTGCCTACCTAGCAGTAGCTCTCTGTTGCATCAGCCTGGTTTAGTTTCTTTCGTTCTTCTAATTTTTAATGTTTCTTGCTTATTTATGTGTTTGTTGTTTATCTCCATGAGAGCTGAGCCCTTGCTCATGACTGTATCCCTGTGTCTAGAACAGTACCTGGCACAGAGTACAGACTGAATAAGTATTTGCTGAGTGATTGAATGGGCTTAGAGCCATGGCCCCTGGTAGTGGCTGACTTCTACCCTGCCCTGGGATTCTTTATGAACTCCTGCACCGTGCAAGCCTGGGTCTGAATGACTCTAAACACGGCACACTCACACCCCTGGGGGGGCTGGGAGCTAAGAAGGGGTAGTCACTGCCCTTAGGCCCAGGAATTGCCTCAGCCTGCCCAGCACCATTGCATAGGTGTCCCCTTTCCCCCCAGAGCTTGCTGTGTCCAAACCTCACGCTTCAGAGGCATGCTGGCAGACGTGCTGTCCAGGACGGCTTTTGCAATCTCCCCAAGTCCACACTTGCTTGCCTTGAGGGATTGATTGAGGGACCATATCCTCCCCATTTTCCCTCTTGGCTTTGAAGAAGGAAGGGGAGGCTCCCCATCACTCACAGGGACAGAAAAGGAAGACTTTTGTGGCCTCTATGATGTACGGGCACAGCAAGAAATAACAAAGCAGTTAATGCTTTGGATCCAGACACACCTGATTCAAATCCTGCTTCTGTCATTATCCAGAGCAGAGGTCAGAAAACTCTGTAAAGGGCCAGATAGTAAATATTTTCGGCTTTGCAGGCTTTACAGTCTGTCACAGTTGTTCAACTCTGTGCCATAGAGGATATTTAAAGGATATTTAGCCAGTTGGCCACAACTGGCCTATCCCTGTTCCAGAGTAAGTAAAAAAGTAAATCACGGATTATCAGTTTCCACGCCTGTAAAATGGGGATGAACTGGTACTTGCCTGCCTCCCGGGTGGCAGGAAGGACTAAGCATGAGAAAGTGTATGAAGTGCTTAATTTAGTACTTGGCACACTGAAGGGCTCAATGAATGGCTCTGATTATTAGTATTTAGCATTAACTGGATGTTTAGCACACACTTATAGAATGCTTTACAAATATTAACTCCCTCACACTTCATAACATCCTTGAAGGTGGGTTTTTATCATCCGCATTTTACAGGTGAGGAAACTGAGGCACAGAGAGGTTAAGTAACTCACTCCAGGTTACAGAGCTAGTAAGTGGCAGATCTGTGAGTCAAATCCATGCCCTTAACCACTCCACCTTCTCTCTTTTTTCAGTACCCTACTTAATCCTCACAGCAGTCCCTTAAGGTACTATTATCACCTGTGTTTTGCACATTGGGAATCTGAGATGCAGCAGGAGAAAGTACCTGGTCCAAGTGAACAAATACAGGTCTCACTGCCACAAGACACCAAGCTGGAGTTCTGCCCAAAATGGACACGTGTGGTCTGGCTCCCTCCTCCTGCTCCCCGTCTCCAGCTGTGTATTCTTTGGTTCTCTGCGTAGCTTGGCATGGCTTGGAGAAGCTGCGTCAGGCTGTCGCCCCTCCTGACCATTCCCCCACTCCCAGCGCCACCCAAGCTACCCCTCAGCAAATGACTCCCCTCCCTCTCACCTCACTCTGCCCAAGCCCATGAGCACATTTGCCCATGAGCCCTGTTATTTCTGATGTGCCTGCGTTGGTCAGCATGGGTGTGACCAGAAACATGTGATAAGGGACCCAGATGGAATGGGAATGGGGGTGGGGACAAATATCAAATTCTGGTTACATCACCCCAAATGGGCCAAATGGCCATCTGTTTCCAGAATGCAGCTGGACAGAAGAGGCCCCATGGGGGCTGGAGAGTTAGTAAATGGGGTGAAGGAAAGAACTGGGGCTTTCTGAGTTCAGTCAGGGCACAGCTGTTGATTGCCTTTCTGTGGCTTCTGACACTTTGGGGCCTGGTCTTTTGCTTTCTCCTTTTCTTTCCCATTTCCTCCTGAAGAACAGTTCCTTTTTGGGGGGAAGGAGCCAGCCACTTAGTCCCTGAAAGCCTTGCCGGATCCATACTTAAGGATTCTAAAGTTTTTTTCACAGGGCATCACTTCCCTAGCTCCCAGGGTCCTTTGCACCCCTGTACCTGGTGCCTCCCCATCTCAGCTGAGATGCTGACCTCTGAGCAGCTGAGTGAGAACAGCTCACTCTTCCTCTCTAATGTCTTCCAGCCTGTGTGTTGACTATAACTCATGGAAGCCTCCTCCTGTCTCTGTGGTCCTCTAAACCTCATAACTGTTCATGCTTCCTTAGTCATTTGGCATGGGGCTTCCTGGCCTTTGCTTTGAAGGATGGGTGGAGGGTCTGTAGCAGTGCTGTCTAGATGATTGAATTTCATCAGTCATTGATAACATTTCAAAACAACTGCAGGGAGGAAGCAAAAAGAGCAAAAGAAAATCTTTTTCTTTTGACCATAAGGAGGGGCCACCATTTTCAGCCTTCCTAAAGATTGCAAGAAGCAGCCAACACACTCCAGCAACTTTTTTTTTTTTTTTTTTTTGAGGTACTGGCTCCGGGTATGATTGAACCCAGAACCTCCTAAGTGGGAAGCCAGTGCTCAACCACTGGGCCACGTTGGGTCCCCTGAGTTGGTTTTTTCGTTTCTTTGCTGGTTGCTGTTTTTTTTGTTTTGTTTTGTTTGTTTGTTTGTTTGTTTAGGAGGCACTGGGAACCAAACCCTGGACCTCCCATGTGGAAGCAGCCGCTCAACCGCTTGAGCCACATCTACTCCCCACTCCAGCATCCTGAACTTTTCCGAGATGCCCTAATACTACAGTTTCTGGGATCCCAACATAACATAGGCCGTGGTTTAACCAACTCTTTGGCTAAGGATTGTCAACCCCCAATCCAGGAACCATGAGAACATCACAGCTCTCTAGCCTGCCTCCTATCTTTCATTCAGCTAGATCCGTATTTAAGCACTCCCACCCTCTGGTACCAAATTCTCCTATCCCAGTATTCTCCATCTCTGATCATGGTTCCATCTTTCACCCAGATGCTCAAGTCAAAAACACAGGGATTCCCCTTGACACCCTTTTTTCCTTATACCCCATGTCAGCAAATCCTTGTCTCAACTCCAAAACTGTCCTACATCTATACACTTCTCTCCATTTGCACCAACACTGGTCTAAGCCATTTTCATCCTTTATGTGGACACCTTGCTTCATCTCTCTGCCTCTATTTCCCCCATAGGTCTATTCTTCCTACAGCAGCAAAGTGATCTTTAAAAACTAGAAATCATAGCATTTTACTACCCTGCTCAAAACCCTCCAATGGGCTTCGCATCACACACAAAATAAAACCTGAACTCTGCCCCATGGCCCCCAAAAGACTCTAGGTGACCTAGCTCCTGCCTACCTTCCTCTCTAACCCCATCTCTTTCCATCCGCTGGAACACACCAAGCTCTTTCAGCCTGTCTTTCCATGAACTCCTCCCTCTACCAGTTACACCTTCACGTAGACCTTTGCATAGTTGGCTGCCTTAATTCACTCAGATCTCTACTCACATGTCACCCCCACAGAGGCCTCTTCCCCATCATTACCTGGCACTCCATTTGACTAACTCTCTATTGTCTGTTCTTTCCAGTTAGTTGAAAGCTTCAGGAGGGCAGGAGCCTCCCTCTCTCATTCATGGCTGTATCCCCCATGCCCAGCATGTAGATGGTGCTCAGTCAATACTTGTTGAATTCAAGAATGGGTGGTAAAAAAAGAAAAAAAAGAATGGGTGGTTATCATTATCTGTAGACACTTCAAAAGGGGGAGATTTCACCAGAGATTGTGAGGCCCTGACCTAATCACTGCTGAGCCTCTAAGCACCCTGTTTCCTACTGGCACCACCCATCCCCTTGCATTTCTCCAGGGTTATCTGGAACTGGTCTGCAGCCAGGAATGCATACTTTCCTAATCTCTTCAGAGGCCTGAGCAATCCCTAAGGTCACAAGAGGTGCCCCCTCAGGATCTGGGCTGGCTGAGCAGAAATCAGTGCGCCTTGACCCAACCTACTCCCAGCCTCACCTTCCAACAGGCCCGTTTGCTAGGGGACCACGTGTGCCTCAGTGGGGTGTCTTGTCTCCCATGCCCAATCCCATGTTTTTCCTGGTGCTGGTGAGTTTGAGGTCCTTCTCAGTGCACCTTAGGACAGAACCTCAGGCTCGAAGTTAGATCAGCGGTTCTTCTGCACATTAGCAGATTTGAAAGTAGGGAGTTTTGGGGTTTTTTATTAAAAAAAAACACAAAAAAAAACAAATACCAAATGCCTGGGCTCCAGAGCCTAAGATTCTGATTTAATTGGCCTGGGATGGGGCCCAGGCTTTAGTGAGTGTTTTTTAAAAGTTAGCAAGCAGGATACAAAAAAAAAAAAAAAGACTGGCAATAACAAGTGTTGACAAGGACATGGAGAAATGGGAACTCTTCGTACATCGCTGGTGGGAATGTAAAATGGTGCAGCTGCTTTGGAAAACAGTTTTGCACTTTCTTAAAAAGTTAATGAAAAAAAAGTTAATCAATTTTAATACATTTACCGTACAGCTCAGCAGTTCCACTTCTAGGCATCTTCCCACGAGGAATGAAAACACGTTCACAGGCAGACTTGTACGTGAATCTTCCTAGCAGCATAGAAAGAATCCAAATGCCCATCAAGTGGTGAACAGATAAACAAAGCATGGTATACTATACAGCAACAAAAAAGAACAAACTACTGTACTGATACTTGCAACAAGGATGAACCTCAAAAACATTATGCTAAATGAAAGAAGCAAGATGTAAAAGGCTACATTGTAAAAGTAACAGAATTTTATATTTGAAACAGGTGAATCTCATATAAATTACACCTCAATAAAGCTGCTAAAAATATCTTCCCTGGTCAAGGCTGCAACCTTCGGGTTAGTAGCCAAGCGTCCCCTGAACCCTTCAGCTGGGACCCAGGCTCAGTTGGGTGTCCTCTTCCCCTTCCTCTCTAAGTCAAAATTTCCTCTGATCGCAGACTTTCAGGAAGCTGTCAGCTGTTACTCTGGCTTCTTTTGGAGAAGTCTGGGATTTAATTCCGCAGACTCAGCTCAAAGTATAAACATCCTGGTCCTTGGCCACTCTGCCCAAAGTAGAAAAATGGACATCACAGGAAATGGGTGGGTGCAGGGTGAAGATGGGACTACCACAAGTGGTCCCCACCCCATCCTGAGAAGACCTAAACACCACGCGGGGGTGCTGAGCACTGACCCAGGCCAGGGGCTGCCTTTGGATTCCAAGATCCTCCCCATTCCCTGGCAGTGCTCAGGCTGACCAACTAGCCAAACACACCATATCTCTTCACACCTCCAGGCCTTTGCACAGGCTGTACCCGTCCCCTTTTCTTGCCCACCTGGAAAATCCTATTCCTCCAGCAAGATGCAGCTCATTGTTGTTCTGAAGCCTTCTTGTTCGCCACAGCCCTGGCCATACAGTTAGAGCCCTTATCTAGTTGCCCCAGAGGGCTTATGTGTCTGCCTCCCCCACTGTTCTGTGAGCTCCCTGAGGACAAGGGCCTGTCTTATTATCTCTTGTTCTCAAAGCTCTAGAACAGGCCTCTACACTGGACAGTTATCAGGACCCAGCCAGTGAAGATATGGAGGAAGGGAGCAGCATACCACATCAGACACTACAGGCCCAGGAATACCAAAGGAGGCGCCTCTTTTCCCTCAGCTATTCTTGACCCAAATGGCTTCTCTCATCTACTCCCAGAATGGCTGGGAGCCACGCCCTGTGGGAACCACAGTCTTGGGGTGGAAGCCTCCCCATCCTAAGAGAAGGAGAGACTCCAGGTTTCTGGCAGAGACTTTGCCACAGCGAGCAGCTTATGTTTTTCTTGGCATCCCAAAGAGTGCTCACTGCCTTGGTGTTCCCACCACAGAAACCAGAGCCTGGAATAGAACTGGGGATACCTGAAAAGTCACCCAGACTTCAACCAGTGTAGTCTGTCCATATTTATTTATTTATTTTTAAATTTTATTCTGTCCATATTTAAACATTTACAGAGGGTCAGGCACATCGCTGGGCATGGGAGGTACAGGGGGCAACGATCCCCAGCCCTCATCTTTAAGGATTCCCTCCCTAGAGGGTAGTGTCAAGAAAATGGACAGGTGAGCAGATGTGGCTCAAGCAACTGAGCACTTGCTTCCCACATGGGAAGTCCCGGATTAGGTCCCCAATGCCTCCTAAACAAAAAAATAAACAAAAACAGCAAGCAAACAAACAAAAAAAAACAATTCAGGGGAACTGATGTCTCAGTGGTTGAGCCCCAGCTTCCCACATTCGAGGTCCTGGGTTTAATCTCTGGTCCCCGTACCTTAAAAAAAAAAAAAAAAAAGAAAATGGACAAACACTGTGGGCACAGGCCACTGTGGCAACGAAGAAGGGGAACCTGAACTAGCCTGGGTGGAGAGAGTTCAGGGAAGGCTGCCTGGCAGAGTAACAAGTAAGCTAAGATTTGCTGAATGAATTAGGCAAAGAGGGGAGGAAGTGTGAGAACAAACAGCATATGCAAAAGCCCAAGAGAGAATCTGGCACATTTAGGGAAACTACAAGTAGTTCAAGATGGCTAGCACCAAATCAAGGAGAGATGGAGTCTATATTCTGAACAAAACCAATGTATGAAAAGTGCTTGGCTCAGTGCCTGGTACATAGTAAATGCTCAGCCACAGTGGCTCTCATTATAGTTATGCTCTTGTAAACCAAGTTATGAGCTTGGGGCTTTATCCTATGGACAATGGGGTTTTAAGCATAGAGAGACTTGGTCAGATTTGTAATATGACCAGACTTGAAGAGATTCCGGTGACTGCAGGGTGGGTCATGGACTAGAAAAGGAGAAGGCTGAAGGACCAAAAGACCAGTTTGGAGACTATTATAATAATCTAGAAAAGAGATGGGGGAGGGGGCTTTAAATATCCCTCAACAATAGAATATACAGTGGAAGACAGAATATAGTGATGAAAATGAACCAACTATACCCACATGCAAAAACATGGATGACTCTTACAAGCATAATGTGGAGCAAAAGCAGCCAGACACAAAATAACATGTAATATTCCATTTACATAACGTTCAAGGAACAGGCAAAACTATGGTGTATAGGGATGCATGCTCAGGTGGTAAAACAATAAGAAAAGCAAAGATGTGATTATCACAAAAGCAGTTGAAACAGTGATCACCTTGTGGGGGGCTTCTGCTGGGCAATATTCAGTATTTTTTTTTTTTTATTGTGGGTAAAAATCAAATTTTTCACAATACATACAAGTATTTGTAAAATGATATATAAATACATATGCGTAAATGTGCATTTTACATAAATGTTATTTATATATATATATATATGTATTTTTAAAGGTGCTAAGATTACCTAAATATTACTCAGAAATTACAGGGATTCCCATGTTCCCCACCTCCCACACCTCCAACAACATCCCACACCACCAACCATCCATCATCAGAGTGGCACAACACCTGCAATGGATATTCAGTATTTTGATCAGAGTGATGTTTACCCGAGTGTGTGCTTTTTGATAAATCACTAAGCTTTACATTTATGTTTTGTGCACTTTGTTATTTTTAACAATAACAATTTTTTTTTTTAGTGGGGCTTGATCCAAGGTAGTGGAAATGCGGATGGAGAGGAGAGGTTAATTTTGACTCTATGTGGAAAGTGAGGAGGGGGAGGGGAAGAGGACTACATCAGGAGGAACAAGATTGGGGAGGCATAGAGGAAGGTACAGAGTAGTTGCAAAACAGAGGAATAGGCACCTGGGGTGTGTTTGGTTATCAATTGTTAAGAGAATCTGAACAACAAACGAGAACAAACGAGAAAATACTTTGAGAACGTAAAAAGGAAGAACAGACACCCATCACTACATGTTTTTTACACTTTTGTGTGAATAAGAAATAGCTGGGAGCTTGTAAAACTGGGTACTCTATAGATCTACAGTGATCACATAATTTATTATCCAAACCAAGGCACTTTTGAGAAAGGAGATAGTATTAATAATTATGCCAGGGAGTGGATGTGGCTCAAGCAGTTCTTTAGTGCCTTCTAAAGAAAACAAACGAGCAGAAAACAAAATTATGCCAGATCAACAGGCATAATCAAGACTGTCCCAAGCAAAACATGGGTCTACCTATATAGGTCTGAGGTGGGGCCCAGGCATCTGATTTCCTGTCAGGATATTTCCGGAGGGCTCAAAGCTACTTGGATCAAAATAACAACCCTGTGAGGTGATAAAAAGCTAACATTTAGTAAGCACTTGAGATCAGCCAGGTACTGTGCTAAGGACTTTACACACACCATCTCATTTAATCCTCACAAAACCTCAAAGAGGTCGGTACACTTATCTTCCATTATAAGAAATTAAGGCTTAAAGGGGTTGAATAGTTCCTTCAATGCCACACGACTAGGGTGGAGGAGCAGGAATTTGAACCCAGACTGATGAGAGCCCTAGTTCACAATTACAAGTCACACTACTGCCTCCGTTTTGATTGACACCTGCAGCCTATGCTGGGAAATCAGCAGCCTCTGGCTCCACTCAACAGGTGGCAAGCTTGTCCTTCTCCCATACCACCACTGGGAGGTCTCCTTAGTTGGAAACCCAAAGGGAGGTGGAGCTCCCGAGTCGCCCGCCGGCTCCCAGGAAAGTATCCCGCAGAGAGCAAAGCCATGGGGCACTTGCAAGTTTCCTGCTGCTACCTTTTGTGGCCGGCCTGAGGTCTCAAAGTGAGGTTATGAACTGAACTAATGGCTACAGATGTCAGTGTTGGATAAGCCGCTTTGATGCACTTAATCTGCCTAAAACCCCCTTATTTACGTCCCTCATGCCTGTTTTTTTCCCTTCTATCCAAGAGCATTTATAACTTGTGCAGGCTCATTACGGGAGAAGGCTCGATCTGCATGAATCACGGACATAGGAAATGGCTGGAAAAATATCCGGGGACCCAACACAGCAGGTAAGAGGCCCGGAGAGGGCAAGCCACTGGCCGAATTAGAGCCAGGTCCCGTTACGTCTAGAGCCCACGTCACCAGGACTCCGCCCCGGGGCCGCAGGATGAGCCCGAGCCCCTAGCAGCTTCCAAACCAGGCCGGCGACCCCTGGTGCGCATACTCAGTTCGACCCTGCCGGCGCACCGCCCACTCGGGTTCTGTGGCCCCTGTGGGTGTGCTCGCTGGAGAAACTGAGGCCGGGGGTGTATGTTTTCGTTCCTTCCTCAATACACACTCCGGGGTCCGCAAAGTGTTCCCGGTCTCCTCAAGTCCGCAGGGTAGAATGGGAAAAAGAGGAAGGAGCCGAAAGCATGTAAGGTCTGAGGAGCCAGCAGAGCCTGCCACACTCAAGATGGCGGCGCGACCGCGGCGAGGTCCCGCAGAGGCGGTGTCGGCGCATGCGCAGCACGGAGTCCCGGCCCGGGACACAAGATGGCGGCAGCGGCGCTGGGGAGGGCGAGGCGGAGGCGGCTAAACGGGCGGCCGAGCAGAACGTGTAGTCGCGTCCCCTCGAGTCCGCTCTGGGCAGGTAAGAGCCCCAGGAAGCCATGGTCCCGCCGCGAGCCGCGCCGGCATCCGGGAATCCGAGGTCGGGCGGCAGCAGCCCCTCCGGTGCTTTCAGCTCGGGGTTGCCGGTTGCCCCGTCTCTATCGCCGCCGCCATCTTAGGCCCTCCGATGGGTGGCCGGGCCGGTGGCCGGGGTGAGGGAGGTAGGCCTCGAGAGCGCAGGTGGAGCGGCCTCCAGGGCCCCTCCGCTGCCGCCGCCGCCACCGCCTTTGTGTCGGGCTCCGACTCTGAGTCGCCTCAGCCCGGGGGCGGGAGCGCGCGGCGGGGCGGGGGGCGGAGCCCAGGAGATAGGCCGGTGCGCGCGCGCGCCAAACAGCCCGCCCCCGCCGGAGTTGGGGGAGGGGGAGGTGCACGCGCGCTAAAGTCCGTCCCACCTCTAGCGCGTCCCCCTTGCGCCTGCGCACTTTGCAAACCTTTTGGCTCCACCCCATTGGGATGCAGAATTCTGATTGGTGCATTCCTGAGACGCTCCTGCTCCATTTTCTTCCAATCCCGGAATCGAACTGTCTTTTTCTTCTGGTGGGTTCCTCCGGTTGCGCAGATACAATTGTTTGTTTTCAAGCTTCTCTGCACCTCTCAAACTGCGGTACGCGTAGGGGTCGGGAAGTTACAGGATAAATAAAAACGTTGTCCTAAAGGTAGCAGCTGTTTCTTACTGAGTGTGGACATTATGCTAGACTACACATAGAGACCAGAGAGGTTAAGGCATCCGGGAAGCAGCACAGAGATGAGGAACCCGGGTCTGTCCAACCCCAGGGCTTCGGCCACAGATTTGCTGCATCCGGATCACCTGAGGAATTAAAACTTTTATTTTTAATCGTTAAAAAAAAATTGGTAAAATTTTCAAAAGGTGTAAAGTGAAAAATCAGTCATGACCCCATCAGTCTCACTCTGAGGTGTGTTTAACAATTACAAATTTTCGTGTAGTTCCATTCTTCATCTCTGACTCCTAAGATCTGGAATGAGGTACAGGAATCAATGTTTTTTACAAGCTGGTAAAAAGCACAGCTGGTCTTGGAAACAGTGCGTTGTCCCCATTTGGCCTCGCTAAGCTGTGCTGCTTGTGCGGCTTCTCGATAGTTCATCTACCTGGTGCATCAATATCATGGAATATTTCTTGGGGAAAATACATTTAAATAAAGACAAACGAGATGTGTTATACAATGTGTTTGCTGTTTATTTTGTTTTTTAAACATGATTCACTCACTGTGGGTGGCTTGGTGCTTACTGTGCCCCCAAATCTCTGATGTGTGTGTTTGTTCACTTTTCTCCGGATATTTTGGTGGGCACAACCGGCCACACAATTAGCAGTACCCAATGCAAAATGAAAATGTGGGGCCCCGTGTTAAAAAAAATCATTAAGAATTTCAAGATGGTGACAGCAGAGCATTACACCAAATTCAGCGTTCTTCTGAGTACCGGGCTGAGACTGCTCATGTTGCATGGCTGTGAAACCTGCCCTGTTGGTTGGGAAGATTGAAATGTACCATTTTCATCTCCTGGATCCCCAGAGGCCCCTCCCTCAGTCTGTGCTGCCCTGTCCTGGGGCTTCCAGCCTTGCTCTGTGCTCTTGCCATCATCCCTGTCCTGCAGCATTTCACAAGTCTGTGACTCTCTTTCTTTCTGTTTGCTCTCCAGCTGCTGACACAAGGAACCCCCTGGGGCCCTGTTCACTACACTGCTGACCAGCCCACCCACCTGTGCTGAACTTTCCTGCAGGCAGGCCTCCCTCCTGCCTGAGTGGTACCCTGTGACGTGGGGGTCCATCCTGCCAGAGAAGAAAACCCTCACATGCTAGCGTTGCAGACCCCAGAGGGTGAGAGAGAGAGGGACCTCCTTCAGCCTTGAAATCCATGGACTCAGCCCCCAAGGCACCGGGATTCCCTCCTCCCCAGAGAACCAAGGCAGCTACAGCTTTTTCTCCCCTTGGTCAGTGGTTCAAAACCTTTTTGTTAACAAGGCCCCCTTTTATTGTATATATTACCTGTTGCCTCCTGCATTTTTATTTGCCAAACTGTACCAATGAAGTAACCATTTATTTTTCCTTTTCCAAATTAATGAAGACATCTATAACTGAGTGTAAAATAAAGTCACTGTCCCAACGATTCCTATGATGTCGTCAACAGGCAATCAGAGCTGATCAGCATGAGAACCAGTGTGACCACACTGAGTTGATAAAGTTTCAGCAAGCAAAGTTAATTGATGTTTAAACTCGCCTTTGTGGTGTTATTGTGGGTAAATGCTTGATTTCTTTTGGGTGTTGTGACATACTGAAAACAGCTTTAGCTTCAGCAGTCTCATCTCCTTTGGACCCCTAGGAGTCCAGCACCCCCAAGCCTTTGAGGCTTGTGCTTTGGGTGGGGGTGGTAGGGAATACAAATCTGCAGGATTTGACCTTTCTTGTGTTTAAAGTAAAATTTCCCCGGGGGATAAGGAAACACTGAATTAGGTATTCCTTTTCTGTTCCACTGATTCTTTTAGTAACAGATTGCTTCCTGCCCTGTAGTGTATCCTGGGGCAACCAGATAGATTCCCCAGCTGGGCTTTGTTCCAGTTAGGTTTTACTGAAAGGGAGCAGAGCAGAAGAAGAGTTACTTGTCCTTCTTGCAGGAATAGTTTTCTCAAGGGCCCTGTTCTGTCTTATTTGCCACTCTTGATGCTTTGTAAATATTTCCAGAATGAATTGAGCTCCTATGGGAGCCAGGTACCATGCAGAGCACTGGAGAGAACTGAATTGGACCCAATTCCTAACCTTGGAAATTCTGACAGTCAAATGGGGGGTTTGTAACCGGGTTGATAACCAGACCACCTAAATGTTAAGCTAGAGGTGTTCATGGCTCTGAGGATTCTGACCACCTAGCAAGGGGGAAGTCAAGGAAGGTTTCCTGGAAGAGGTAAGCCTCATGGCAAGCCAGGCAGAGAACTGGGAGAGGGTATTCTGGGTGGAAGGAGCTGCAGGAGGGCACCCATTTTATTGTGGAATGAACAGCAGCTTATGCCCCAGGGCTCCTTTTGTGGTACCATGCTTACCCTCTAGGTCGGGACCAGATTGGTTTCTCCCCATCTGTGGGTGGTCACTGGGGCCTTCGGTGGATTGTAATTGGTGGATGCTGGGTGGAGCTGACCTCCATGCCCTACTGGCCCTGACAACCTTTGGTCCTCTATATGGCAGGTCCCGTGTGGGTGCTGAGATGGCCAATGAGAATCACGGCAGTCCCCGGGAGGAGGCATCCCTGCTGAGTCACTCCCCGGGCACGTCAAATCAGAGCCAGCCTTGCTCTCCAAAGCCCATCCGCCTGGTGCAGGACCTCCCAGGTACTGGCTGGGGGCAGTGGTGGGAGTGGCAGGGGGAGCAAGGGCACCCTAGGAGCAACTCTGACCCTGGAGGGGCTCCATGCTTGTTTGCAGAGGAGCTGGTGCATGCCGGCTGGGAGAAGTGCTGGAGCAGGAGGGAGAACCGTCCCTACTATTTCAACCGATTCACCAACCAGTCGCTGTGGGAGATGCCTGTGCTGGGCCAGCATGACGTGATTGTGAGTGTCAGCCAGGGCAGGGTTCTCAGGGCAGCCTCTGGCATCTGGGCCTTCCCCAAATGTACTCTGAGCAGCTATTATGTGCCCAGCCCTGTGCCGAGACCTGGGGAATACAATGACAAGCAAGACACACAGTCCCTGTCCTCATGGAACCGACACTCAAATAGCAGAGCCTGACAAGTGAACAGATGATTATGATGTGTGATTGCATTGTGTCAGTGATGCAGTTGTGAACAAGATAGACATGGTCTCTGCTCTTCTGGGGCTCCCTGGAGGGAGAGAGCATTGAACAAATGCTCAGTTAACAGTGGGATTACAGTGGTGGCACTTAACAGAAGAGTAGTGGGTGTTAGCATATATAAGGTGCCCTGACCTGATCTGGGAAGAGAGTGGGGCAGGAAAAGCTTCTCTGAGAATTAGTGGTTAGGTTAGGTAGGTGAAAGTGGTAAGAGGAGAGAGCATTTCCAGGAGCTGCAATGTCTGTGATCAGGGACGTACAAGCAGGAATGTGGGCTTTTGGGCCCTTCTCCCTGGGCACAGTCAAGCCAGTTGGCATCCCCTTTTTATAGGTGAAGAAACTGAGGCTCAGGGGAGATGGCTAGCCCAAGACCTCACGGTTAGTAAGAGGCAGAGCAGGGCTTGTACCTTGATGGGACTTCAGGGCCCCAGTGTTCACCACACTCATTCTTGGTGTCACCAAAGGAATTCCAACCACGGGGGCCTTGCTTTTTAAAACCATAAGCATATCTTGATTTCATTCTGGTTCATATGAAGAAGAAACCAAGCGCTGGTCCTGTGCTAGATACGTTAAGCAAGTTGTGTTAGATTCAGTAATCTCAAGGGCGAGGGAGGGCTTAGCATGGCCATTTGGAAGGGGAGGGAAATAGGAAGGGCAGTAACTTGCTCAAGGTCACAGCCAACAAGAGGCAGGCAGGAGTGGAGCCTGGGCTCCCTGCTTGAACTTGTGCTGCCTGCCTGCTCCCAGCCCCTTCTGCTCTTCTCAAGGAGCAGGGGTGGGAGGACATCAGGATTCCTCAGTCCTGGGGCTCCCAGGCCACGACCCTGGTTGCAACTCTGCTGGTCTCCCTCTACCAGTCGGACCCTTTGGGGCTGAATGCGACCCCACTGCCCCAAGACTCAAGCTTGGTGGAAACTCCCCCGGCTGAGAACAAGCCTAGAAAGCGGCAGCTCTCGGAAGAGCAGCCAAGCGGCAATGGTGTGAAGAAGCCCAAGGTGAGTGTCTGTCTTCTCCCAGGAACTGGCTGGTAAGTGGCCAGCTTGGGCACCCAGCCAGCAGGTTCCTTGCAAGGGCTGGGCCTCAGCATGTTGGTCAGGAGGGGGTCTTGGGACTCAGCTCACTAAGTTTTCAAAACGTTGGAGCCTGTTGGCTCAACTTCCCAACCCGATGCTTCTTTGACTCTTTTGCTCCAGATTGAAATCCCTCTGACACCCACAGCCCAGTCAGTGCCCAGCTCTCCCAGTGTTCCAGGAACCCCAACACTGAAGATGTGGGGTACATCCTCTGAAGATAAACAGCAGGCAGCTCTTCTGCGACCCACTGAGTGAGTCCGTGCTGATTCACTTGGGGGCACCCACCGCTGATGGCCAGCCTGTCTGGGATTGTGGGGTAGTGGTGGTGGGCAGGGCACCTTCCCCTCTCCTTCCTCTCCTTTCCTCATCGTTCCTTTCTGTGCTCCAAGGGTGTACTGGGATCTGGACATCCAGACCAACGCTGTTATCAAGCACCGGGGTCCTTCGGAGGTGCTGCCCCCACATCCCGAAGTGGAGCTGCTCCGCTCCCAGCTCATCCTGAAGCTTCGGCAGCACTACCGGGAGCTGTGCCAGCAGCGAGAGGGTAGCTGCCTTCCAGGCCTCCACCTTTAGCAAGAGCTGGGGGTTGGCTGGATGGGCTTGGGGATGGCACAGTGGAGCTCGGTGAAGAGCTTGCGCTGTGGAGCGGGGCACACCAGGTTGGAGCCTCAGCTCCACCAACTGCTGTCTCTGCAATTTAGGGCTCATCTCAATCTCTCTGCACCTTGGTTTCCTCATCTGTAACACAGGGATAACAGTAACGCCTACTCATGTAAGGCTGGCTGGGATCAGCAACAAGATTAACACTGCCTTAGCGCTTACCACATGCTTGGCACTGTTCAAGCCCTCTTATATATCTGTAAAAAGGCATCAAAACCAGGGTTATTACATGGACTAAATGAAAGGGGTGTTATTCAATAAACTGCAGCTTTATTATTTACAATTAGTAAATACACCTGCTTAACTGTTGAAAGGTAGAGTACCCCCTCCTTTCTTTATTCTATGTAGCCCTTATTAACATTCTTTTAAAAAATAAACTAGCCAAAAAGAAAGTATTTTATAAATGTTTATTAAAAAAATAAAGTAATTCCCAGAATATGCTTTGGGAAATGCAGCCTAGAATGTGAGCTTCTGAAATAACAGGGCCCATGTCTTAATTTATTCTTGCACCTCCAATGGCCAACACGATGCCTCCTGTGTGCCAGGTCTGAAGAGCAACTATGTTGCCTAAATCTGGACCTTCATCAGCTCTCCTCTCCTGCAGGCATTGAGCCTCCTCGAGAATCTTTCAACCGCTGGATGCTGGAGCGCAAGGTCGTGGACAAAGGATCTGATCCCCTGTTGCCGAGCAACTGTGAACCAGTCGTGTCGCCTTCCATGTTTCGCGAAATCATGAACGACATTCCCATCAGGTACAGCCGCACAGCTGGGAAGGACCTTTGGGCCATTTGGTTTCAGTGCCAGTTGTGTGTAGAAGGGCTCTAACACTGCCCATTCTAACCCAGGTTATCCAGAATCAAGTTCCGGGAGGAAGCCAAGCGCCTGCTCTTTAAATATGCAGAAGCTGCCAGGCGGCTCATCGAGTCCAGGTTTGGCTCTCTCCTACCCAAGCAAGATGGGTCTGTGACTGGAACAGGGTTGTAGGCCATGTGGCCCACTCTCAGGGCTCTGCCATTGCTCTTGGTGGCAGAAGTGGGGCCAGCTCCTAGAGACAGAGCAGGGGCTGTGGTGTAAGTCAAGGGGTTGATTCTCCTTTGCACCCAAGAGGCCAGTGGAAGTGGGACTGGGGGGAAAGGGAGTTGGTTGGCACACCTTACTAGTCAGCCCCTGTAGAGGCCTGAGCCACCCACCTCTCCCGCCCTTAACTGGCAGGAGTGCATCCCCTGACAGCAGAAAGGTGGTCAAGTGGAATGTAGAAGACACTTTCAGCTGGTTGCGGAAGGACCACTCAGCCTCCAAGGAAGACTACATGGTGAGTGGGCCAAGCAAGGCCAGTTGAAAGCTTCTGTGGCCGCTTCTCTGAGAAGCCCTCTTTTCTTGTCCAGCTGGGGCAGGGCTTCCCCCAGCAGCTTGTTCTTGTGCAAAACAGCAGACCTTGACATTCAGCAGTCCCCAAACTCACAAACATGGAGATGCTTGTTTAAGCTCCTGGCTTTCTCCCAAAGTATATTTCTGTTAAGATTCTTAACAATCCTATGCTTGGCCGTACACAAGTAGCTGCCTTTTCATCTTAACGAATGCTCAACATCTCTCTTGAGTAATTTTTGGAAACAGGTTGACAAATTGCTTTCTCTTGTGTGTTTGTGTGTGTTCTTATCACAGATAAGAGCTACCACCAAGTTCAATTCCCTATTCTTAATGTGTTCCAAACAATTTGTTTTCTGGCCAAAACCCATCACTTCCTAAACTTCTCCACCAGCACTAGCAACGGGCTTTCTTTTCAGGGCCATTTTTCACAAGAGACAAGGTTTGGCACTTCACGATAGTAACTGTGTACTTGACACGTAGAGAGTGACAAAGGTAGGTGTACGCACTAGCCAGTGACTCAGTTTCACTCCTCAGTTTCACATGTGATTAGCAAAATTACAGATGCCTGCAGTCGTCCTTGCAAGTAGCTGAAAGCTTAAATTTTAAATGTGCAGTGATCAGAGAACCCCTATTTTGTAAGACTTTCTCTTCCCAGACTTGCAAATGCTTCATAAGCTGGGAGCTGTGCCTGGTTTGTCTGTTTCCACAGCAGTTATCATGGGATCTGGCACAGTATAATGCCAACAGTAACTCCTGGCTTTTATTGGACACTTAATGTATGCTGGGACTTGGTGAGCCCTTAACGGGAATGGTCACATTTAATATTCAAATTGCCATGTTCCCTTGACAGTTGAGAAATAAGGCTCATTGAAGCTAAATGATGTGGACACAGTAAGTAGGAAAGCCAGGTTTCAAAACGAGGACTGCTGGAATCCAACAGCTCCGCAGTTACCTGCCCATCCCCCACCAGTCCAGCAGTGGTCTTCAGCCTTCCTCTAGACCCCTGATCAGGAGTGTCTCCCCAGGATCGTCTGGAACACCTGCGGAGGCAATGTGGCCCCCATGTCTCGGCCGCAGCCAAAGACTCCGTGGAAGGCATCTGCAGCAAGATATACCACATCTCTTTGGAGTATGTCAAGCGTATCCGTGAAAAGCACCTTGCCATCCTCAAGGAAAACAACATCCCAGGTAGGAGGGCCAGCTGTGTTGGCATCAACTCTGTACCCTGGGCTGTGAAGGAGCAAGTGGGGCTGGGCCTCAGGCCATGGGGTGGTTTCTCCCAGCAGTGAAAAGTAGAAAGACCTTTGGTTAGGAGGGCTCAGCTCTCCTCTAGGGTCCAGGGAGAAATGGTGAGGAAGGGAGGGCCACAAGTTGGTGGAGAAAGATTTCTAAATAAAGTGTTAGCTGTTAGGATGAAGGCAGTGCATTGCTGGCATCCTGCCTAGCAGCAAGGCCTGCTCGCCCACCAGGCTAAGGGATGGTGGCAGGGGGCTTGTTTGAGTACTGAGCATGTTGACACAGGCCATCAGCTCTTGCTCCTGCCGACAGCCTGGTTGGTTCTTTCCTTTTTTGACTTTTTGTATCCTTTGTTACTGAGCCTTTCTGAGGTAGTTTACTCATGTGTGGAATAACTCATGTCCTTGGTTCGGGGCGATTCGATGGGCATATGCAGCACTGGCACATGCAGCCATGGAGGCTGTCGGGGGAGAATGAGCAAGGGCGGGAGGGGGCAGCTGGGCAGGCCAGCCCTCACTGCTGCCCTACCCACAGAGGAGGTGGAGGCCCCCGAGGTAGAGCCCCGCCTGGTGTACTGCTACCCGGTACGGCTGGCCGTGTCTGCACCCCCCATGCCCAGTGTGGAGATGCACATGGAGAATAACGTGGTCTGCATCCGGTATAAGGGAGAGATGGTCAAGGTCAGCCGCAACTACTTCAGCAAACTGGTAAGAGCTAGGGGGAGGTGGGTCCCCACTGGTGGGAGAGTGGCCTAGCTGATGGAAGGAGTTAGGGCCCGAGATCTTGCTTGACCCAGAATCCTCAACAGGAGGCCAGTGATGAGGGAGTGAGGGAGCACTGCTGAAACTACTGCTTTCTGTCCCACAGTGGCTCCTTTATCGCTACAGCTGCATTGATGACTCCGCCTTTGAGAGGTTCCTGCCTCGGGTCTGGTGTCTTCTCCGACGGTACCAGGTACAGGCCTCGAGCAGCAGGGGGAGGGCAGGGAGCAGGGAGGCCAAGCCCCAGATGCTGACCATGGCCACTCTGCAGATGATGTTTGGCGTGGGCCTCTACGAGGGGACAGGCCTGCAGGGGTCACTGCCTGTGCACGTCTTCGAGGCCCTCCACCGGCTCTTCGGTGTCAGCTTCGAGTGCTTTGCTTCGCCCCTCAACTGCTACTTTCGTCAGTACTGCTCTGCCTTTCCCGACACAGACGGCTACTTCGGCTCCCGCGGGTGAGAGCCATGTTGGCCAGCTACTTCCCATTGCTTTTAGGGCTTTGGGGTTGGGCAATCTGGGGTGTAGTCCCTGCCTTCACCACTTATCAGCTGTGTGACCTTGGACATGCCACTTAACCTCTGGGAGTCTGGGCTTTTCCGGCCCTGTGGACAGGCATGTGATATCCCTACCGCCTGTGTGTCAGTGAATTAGCTCAGGTTTGGAATGAGAAGTGGTAACACAGACCTCAAAGACTACACAGTAATGGGGGGAAGAGAAGATGAGCACAGATGAGCAAAAAGAATAGTACTGACTCCAGGCAGTAGAGATGGGCAGGCTGTCAGAAGGGGGAAACTTAACCCTGGTCAGACCTGGATTTCATGAACCCCCGTTCCTCCACCAGTGAGCTGGGTGGACTTGGGCATTCAAGCCTCTGAGCCTCTCTGCCCTCATCCATTCAGTGGAGACAATCACGTCTTGTCCCAGGCTAGTATAAGAGGAAAAGAGATGCCCATAATGGGTGGAACGTGGGCCTCTGACCTGACCAGGGTCATCTCCTCAGTGTTGAGTGTGGCTGCCCAGGGGTGCGGGTGGCACCCACTTTTGCTTGGGGGACTGTGTCCTGATGGGACTTGCAACGCTCACCTCTGTCCCCAGGCCCTGCCTGGACTTCTCCCCGCTGAGTGGCTCCTTCGAGGCCAACCCTCCGTTCTGCGAGGAGCTCATGGACGCCATGGTCTCGCACTTTGAGGTGGGTCTACTCTTGCTACTGGGGCTGATAGGCAGGGCTGGCAGCCAACTGGAGGGCAGCCCCTGACATACATCCCATGCCCCCTCCCACAGAAACTGCTCGAGAGCTCACCAGAGCCTCTGTCCTTCATTGTGTTCATCCCTGAGTGGCGGGAACCCCCGACCCCGGCGCTCACCCGCATGGAACAGAGCCGCTTCAAACGCCACCAGCTGGTCCTGCCTGCTTTCGAGCACGAGTACCGCAGTGGCTCCCAGCACGTCTGCAAGAAGTGGGTGCCCAGGGAGGGCGGAGCTAGGAGGCCCAGGCTGGGCCAGGCTGGGCGGATGAGGCCAGGCTGAGCCCAACCTTGAGCAGCTGCCTTTTGCCCCACAGGGAGGAAATGCACTACAAGGCCGTCCACAACACAGCTGTCCTCTTCCTGCAGAACGATCCTGGCTCTGCCAAGTGGGGGCCAACGCCTGAACGGCTGCAGGAGCTGAGCACTGCCTACCGGCAGTCAGGCCGCAGCCATAGCTCTGGCTCCTCATCGTCCTCCTCGGAGGCCAAGGACCGGGACTCGAGCCGCGAGCAGGGCCCTAGCCGTGAGCCTCACCCCACTTAACACGCCGTGTGGGAGGAGGAGCCCCAGGGGTGCTGGGATGGACTGCTGGGACTCAGGCCTCATGGGGCTGAGTGGACCCAAGGCTCCTCCCCCTGAGGTAGCAGCAGGACTCAGGCTGCCAGTGACATAGGAAGATGATGGCTTTGCCAGGGCTTCCCCTCCCTACCCCAACTCCCCAACTTGCCACTTCAGACTCACTCTGTGTCCCCTGTAAATAGGCCCCGATGCCTCTCCCTACCATCCAGTTGCCGTCTTGTTTCATTCGTAAAAAGAAATACAGAAACCGCGCCCCCAAGAACGTGTGAGGGTCTCGAGGGCAGAGAAGGCTGAAGAACCTGGAGCTCCTTGTGGGACCACAGCACTCCATCCAGGCTCACCTTCTCACACTTGGGCCTTCACTCCCTGTCCCAGGGCTCTGCCGTCTCTCCACAGTTGGGTCCCTGGCTGAAAAGCCCCGGGCCCTTCGTTGTCTGTCTCTAAGCCCCAAGTTCTCACAGAGCTTTGCACTGATAGCTCTGGGGAACAGAGGGCTGGCAGCTGTGCCCAGGCTGACGGCTGGACTCTTGCTGGCCCTGGAGCAACTAGGGCAAGTCCAGGATCAAGCCAAAGCAGCCTGATCCGCCTCAGGGCTCAGTCTCCACGCAGATGGACACCTGGTGGCACCTGCCCTCCAGGACCTCCAGCTGTGGAGCAGAGGCTCCCTATAGGGCCCAGGGCATCAAGCAAGGTGTGACAGCGCTCAGTGGCACTTGGACCAGCTCAGTCATCTCTCCCACTAACAGGTCTCTGCCCCAGGAATTTGCCCGCTGTTGGGTCACCATACTTACAGAGGAAGAGCAGGTGCACTGTGGGGCTAGATGGCCTCCAATTCTTACCCACCTGTGGTGGGCTACCAGGCTCCTGCTTCCTTCTGCTTCCCAGGTGTTTGCCTGATTCAGGCTGTAGCAGCAAGTGGACAAAGTAAGCTGGTCAGGGCTGGACTCTGGTCCCTTTATTGAGACTGAGGGGGCCAGTAAGTCCATCCAAACAAAAATAAATTTCTCTCCCAAAGCCTGCCTGCAGGCTGGGATATCCAGCATGTCCTGGCTGGGGCCTGTGGCTGCTCCCCTGGAGTCTAGTATCTGGAGACTCAAGGTGTGAAGGGGAGGTGGGTACCCTCACCCCACCCTCAGCAGGGCTGGCCTCAACATCCATGGTCTGCACAGGGCCCTTGGGGGTCAGTCGTCAGTCAGGGTGATGACGTCGTACTCGATGTCCGGGTGCTGCAGCTGCTGAGGGTGTTCGGGTCCTGCCTCCTCTGTACCAAATAGGCCCTGGGCTTGGGCCATGGCAGCATCGGCAACCGCTGCCGGGGAGGGGAAAGGGTGATGAGCATGAGCCCCCAGGAGCTAGAGAAAAGTCCGAGCCCCAACCCCAGCCCCCACGGTCCTCAGGGTCCAGCTATACCTGTGACAGCTGAGTGTGCTGCAGCCTCAAGCTGGGCCTGTGTGACAAGCTGTTGGCCTGGGGACACAGGCACATACTGGATCTGAAAGGAATAAACAAGCCAATGAGATGTGGCCCAGAAGGAGCCCTACTCAAGCCCCAGCGCCACCTGGTTCTCCAAGGGCCCTACCTGGGATTCCTGAAGGAACGGGGCCCCTTGTTCATACTGGATGTGTGTGATCTGGCCCTCCTGTACCTGGAGAGAGGAAGTCAACCTAGTGGTCCTGGCAGGAGGCTGTGCAACCTTCCCCCAACTCCCCAACTTGCCCTAGGCCTGTCCTACCTGGATGTGATGGCCCTCGGGGACCACAACATACTCTTGGGGAAGCAGGTGCTGGACTCCATCCTGGGAGATGATATACTGCACCTAAAAAAAAGTGGACAGAAGGCAGGTGACTGGGGCCCTACTCGCCAGTAGCCAAGCTAGGAAGGCAGAGTGGGGACAAGAGATGGCCCACTGTCAACGATGGCAGTGCCAGCATGGGCTCGGGGAGGAGGAGTCTGGAAAGGTGGTCCTTGGCAGGGGGTGGGGGTGGCCAGCCTGCTTGCTCACCTGGTTGTCGGTCACCAGATGCTGCACAGTTTGGCCGTCTGGCATGGTAATCTCTTGGATGTAGGTGGCTTCCTCCTGCCAGGGCCAAGCCAGCTCTAGCCTCAGCTCTCTGTGCACATCCCACCACCCACCTGTCACCCGCCAGCCTGGTCCCCAGCCCTGGCTCTCACCTGATTGGTCACTGTCTGTTCCTGGGCCACGATGATGTGTTCCTGGCCCAGTGCCTGTTGTAGCCGCTCTGGGCCCAGGACCCCATGGCTGGACTGGAGTGCGGCTAGGCAGAGGAGAAGACACTCACCTGGGGGCTCCAGGGAAACAGGAAACACCCCCCTCCTCCCCAGCCCAAGGGTGCCTTCTGGAGCAGTGGTGGTCCAAGCCTGTGTCCACCCTGGGCCCCCATGGGCAGGGCTGCTTACTGTGCAGTGTGGCCAGGGTCTCGTCATCACTGTTCAGGATGATGGTCTGGGTGGGGGCCTGGGCTGGGGTCCGGGCTGTAGGGGACCCTGACTTCCTCCCATCAGGACTGTGCAGCCGCTGGATGTGGAACTTGAGATGCCCATTACGATTGAAACTGAGGAGGAGGAGGAAGAAGGCTCAGGGGCAGCTCAACCTCAGGTGCCCAGTGGCCCTCTCCCTCCTATGTCTGGGCCTCACCGCTGCCCACAGAGGTGGCATGCAAAAGGCTTCTCATTGGTGTGGGTCAGCATGTGTCGCCGCAGGTCCTTCTTGTTCTTAGAGGCAAAGCTGCACTGGCTGCATTGGTGGGGCCGCAGGCTGGAGTGCTGTGCCATGTGAGCCTGTGGAAGGGGCAGCATCAGACCAAAATGTCCTGGTGCTGCTTGTGGACTGAGAGTGAAAGACCTTAGCTCCATCCTTAGGTCACTTGGACAATGCCATCCCTGTTCTCAGACTCCAAAGTCTACCCACATGTAACCTTCAGGGGTTGGATGAGAGGACCTCTGAAGGTCCCTTCCCGTCCTGACATTCTGGGGCTCTGGCAGGTGGGGCTATAGGCCCAGTTCTCTCCACAGAGCTGCTGTGAACACTGGAAATCTTTGCGCAAACAGGGAGCCCCAAAACGGGGCTGTCAACCTGCTCCAGAACCTGCCTCACTTGCCTTCTCAGCACTGTCACTCCCACCACCCTTCAGCCTCTGCGCCGTCAGATCTCCCTAAGCAAGCCTCACGGCTTCACACTTCTGTGCCTTTGCTCCTGCAACCCGGTTCAACCATCATCTCTTCTGTGACCTCTTCCCCAGCACCCCAAGTCCAAATGGCTTGTTTGTCTATCTGTGCTCTCTGCCATATGCACTTTGTTCGCATTGGGGACGCTGTATGGCATTGCCTCCCCACCAGGCCAAGAGCTTCCTCTAAGCTGGGGCCTGGCTGAGTACCCTCTGACCCTAGAGGTGGTCAGAGGGCCTGGCTCAAGGGGGGTGCTCAATAAAGGTTTGTTATACAACTGAGTGGCTGAATGAGTGACAGCAGAGGGACCTACCCGGACCTCGGGCCACTGACGGGCACTGAAAGGGCAGTCGGGGCACTTGAAGGCACTAGGCCCGGCATGGGCCCGTTTGTGACTCTCCATCTCGGCTCGGCCCAGGAAGGCCTCGGCACAGATCTTGCAGGAAAACTTCTTTGATGCTGCAGTAGCTGCAGATGGAGAGGAGGGGGGCACGGCCAGGCTCAGGGCTTTGCTAGCTGCAGGGGGTGGGGTGGCAGAGACCTGGGTGTCCCCCACCCGGTGGGTCCTGGCTGGAGACGGAGGCTCAGGGCCGTCTCGAGGCAGCCCCCCACACTGCAGCAAGGGCCACTTGGCTCCAGATGCCAAAGTGTCCGAACTTGGGAAGGAGATGGAGCCATCTGCGGTCAGCTGTGGAGAGATGGGAGAGCATAAGGAGCTGGGGAGGTGAGGGGGGTGGGCAATGGGAAAGGGGTTACTACCCAGAGCCTCACCTCAATGTGGTGCAGCTGGGTCCCATCAGCTGCCATGATGTAGTGGGTACCAGTTTCTTTCAGGGTGTCGCTCACAACCACAGCCTGGGCTGCCTCTCCAGGGGGCTCCTCACTGTGGCATGGGAGGGGAGGGGTGAGGCAGGGTTCCAGGAAAGGATGGATGGCCAGAGAAATGCCCTTCCCCAAGACACAATCATCAGCTAAGGGGTGACTGCCACCACACATGGACTCGGGTTGGAAAGACCCTGGTTTGAATCCTGACTCTGCTTTATTGGTTGAATCTCCACTGCCTCTTCTATAAATGGCTATCAAGTGCCCCACATATCGTCCTGCTCAAAAAGCAGTAATCCTCACCTGCCCTGATGGAAATGGGGTGAGGGGGGCTGTAAGGCAAATAGCCTCAGGGGTGCAGGCCAAGGCGAGCCAAGTGGGACAGAAGAAGGCCAACAGGCAGCAGGCAGAAGGGTGGTCCCTGTGGACCCAGCTCTTCCAGGGGCCAGTGGGGGAGGCAGACACACGACCTGCAGCCCAAGAACAGAGGCAGATGCTGAGAGACTGGCCTGCCCAGGTGCTGGCCCTGGCTAC
Organism: Cabassous unicinctus; assembly: GCA_029593785.1. Classification (NCBI taxonomy): domain Eukaryota; kingdom Metazoa; phylum Chordata; class Mammalia; order Cingulata; family Chlamyphoridae; genus Cabassous; species Cabassous unicinctus. Next base: position 25,969 of record JAQZBX010027056.1, read on the forward strand.
CAACTGGGGACCATGATCCTGTCTCTGCTGAACAATGTGGTAGTTGGATTCAGGGCTTCCTCACACTGCCCAGGGGTTAAGTGAACTTAACATTTCTGCCCCAAACTCGCTCACCAAAGAGGAAGCCAAGTGTAGGTGCCACACCTTAAATGCTGGGCAAGGAGCTTGAGCTTGCTCAAATATCAGAACTGGGAAAAACCTCTGGGATTATCCAGAAGAAAGAACACATGGGTTTTGGGAGCAAAGGGACATGAGTTCAAATCCTCACCTACTGCATGTGTGACTTCAGGTGAGTTACTTAACCTTCTAAGCCCATTTCCTCATGGATCTCATGGGAGTGGTTTAGGTGAGATCATGAGCATCAGATGCCTGGCACAGGTCAAAAAAACAGCTGCTTCTGCTCTCCTCCTATGGCTATGACTCACCCCCCACACACACCCAATCACTATGTTTATCAGGGTTTTTGCCTCCTGCCAGTTAAGTTGGTTGGGCAGGGTTCTCATCCGACTGCCCCCAGCATGCCTATGAAAGGCTGAAGGGGGACTTGCAGGCCGCAGGTCTCACCTGTAAGGTGTCCCAGGAGCTGATGTTCCCTCCTCCATGGGGGGTGCTGTGATGACACTGTAGCCAGCCCCGCCAAACGCACCAGAGGCCAGGGTGATCTGCTGTAGGTCAGGGGGGCCTAGCTGGCCCTCGGCTGCCATGCTGGCCCCTGGCTCTGCCACATGGAGGGTGACCACCTGTGGAGCAGCACCTGCTGGGGAGGGCTGCCCACCAGGGGATGCCAACTCTGTTTCCACATCCTCTGACTTCACCACAGCCACCTGCAACGGCACCAGCAGGCACTGTGGGCAGGGTCCGTGGTGAAGGAGCTGGTGCCAAAGATCCTCACCTAGAACTCAGCGCCACAGACCTCATCCATGCCCCAGCCAGCCCCAGTGCCCCCTCCACTCATGTGCACAACTCAAATTCTTTCTAAAGCACACTCTGGCTTTCCAAACCCCACCCAGCAACTGCAAACAGACTGAACAAGAACAGGGTAGTGATTTTGTCCCCCAGGGGACATTTGGAAATGCCTGGAGACATTTTGGGGTGTCACAACGTGGGGGAAGGGTGCTACTGGCATCTAGAGGGCAGATCCCAGGGATGAGGCCAAACATCCCACAGTGCACAGGACAGCCCCATCCTCAACTACAGAATTATCTGGCTCCAATGTCAATAGTTTCAAGGCTAAGAAACACTGGGGTAGAAAGACAAGTGGCATATCATTTTAAGAAAAGTAGATAAAGTTAGCACTCCATCTCACATCTTACTCTAAAGTCCACTTCAAATGGATTAAAGACTGAAATGTAATAAATGAAACTCTGAATATATTAAAAGAAAAAATATTTTTATAATCTGTGGTTAGAAGATTTCTCTAATCATGACAGAAAAGGTGATAAAGCCTACAGCAAAATAAACCAAATAAATAAAATAAAAAACAAAAACACAATTATATGATTTAATGTGTTCAAAAGAGAAAGTTTAGGTTGTATATGTTAAAGAGTAAAAACTAAACCGTACTGTAAATGATGGACTAGTCAATAGTACACTTATAAAAACGTTCTTTCATGAATTATAACAAATGTACCACACTAAAGAAAGATGTTAATAACGGGGGGAATATGGGAACCCTGTATTTTATGATTGATTTTTCTGTAAAACTACAACTTCTCTAAAAAAAAAATAATAATAATTTTTTTTTAATTAAAAATTGAAAGGAATATTTAACAACTCATATGAGAGACAAAAGGTGAACTTCCCTTATTACAAAGAGCTCTTGTAAAGCAATTAACAAAAGGACTAATAATTTAATAGAAAAATAAGTACAGGACACAAACAGGTAATTCAGAGAAGAAATCAAAATGGCCTCTGAACATACAGAAAGTTCATGTATAATCACAGAATGATAAATGAAGAACATGAACTGTACTTCTATTAGACTGGCACAGGTTTACAAAGGCTGATAACAGCCAGTGTTGTAAAGGATGTAGAGAAACATCCGTTGGTGGTGGTAATGTAAATTGGTGTATCCTTTTATAAGGCTTCTTACCCTGACCCTCCAATTCTACTTCTAGGAGGTGTGTTTGTTTATTTTTCCCCAGCTAAAAGTATCTAGCAGCACTTAAAAGTATGTGTGCACTAAAGCAGTGCTTGAATTAATGAAAACCTGGGAACAAGCCAACCAATAAAGGACTGACTGGATAAACCTTAGAACATCTCTGTGTATGGGAAGCGGGTGTGGCTCAGTGGACAGAGCCCCCGTTTACCATATGGGAGGCCCGGGTTCGCGTCCCGAGGCCTCCTTGTGAGGGCACGCCGGCCTGAGCGGTGCGGTGGGCTGATGCAGCAACCTCACGGCAGGAAGCGGTTGTGGCTCAATGGATAGAGCACCCGTTTACCATATGAGAGGCCCCGGGTTCGCTTCCCGGCGCCTCCTTGTGAGGGCAGGCCGGCTCGCGTGGCGCCGTGGGCTGATGCGGCAAGACCTCACAGCAAGGGGGAGATAAGCAGACACAGAGAAGACACGCAGCGAATGGACACAGCAACACAAGCAGCAAGGGGGGGATAAATAAAT
>JAQZBX010027057.1:0-28586 GCA_029593785.1 Cabassous unicinctus
TTTTTTTTTTTCCATTCAAGCTGCAGCACACCCTTTAGTACATCTTGAAATTCTGGTCTTTTGCTAAAATATTCTATGAGTTTTTGTTCATCTGTTAAGACTTTGAACTCCCCTTTATTTTTGAAGGACAGCTTTACTGGATACAGAATACTTGGCTGGAACTTTCCCTAGTATGCCTTGTAATTTTATGCCTGGTGTCTAAACATCTGAACATTTTGGTGAATTTACTCTGATGGCCATTTTTCTTTCTCTTGCCTATTATTATTTTTTTACAGGTCTTTTGATATTTGGTTCAACTTATCCTATTCTTTAAAATTGTCCTGCTTAAGCTATCAAAATCATGCCAGGGACTCACTAAAGGAGCACAGAGTTTCTCCCAGAATTTAGAGAACACAGAGACCAAAGTGCAGTTTTTGTCCATGCAATTTTCAGGCCAGCCAGCAGATGGTGCTCATTGGTGCACTTTTCCACAGAGGTATATCTCTCTCTGTTTTCCTTTGTTTTGGTCTCACCAGATCTGAGATTCAAAGTGGGCTCCACTGGCCCAATTCACTGAAGAAAAGCCCCCAACTACCCCTCTCTTTTCCCTTGTAACAGCTTACAGGGAAGAAGACATCTGTTGCCCTCTCAGCTGCAATGAGCTAGGGGTTTTACCTCAGCTTAATATCTTGGGGGTAACTCACAGTTTTTGTTTCAAATTCTTTGTCTCTTTATCCCTCAGCCTCCTAGGAGTTTTGAAGCACTGTCCTGGTCTGCTTACTTCCCAAAGCAGGTCCCTTGGGAATGTTTGGCTCTCCATTGTTTTTGTGAGACCTGAGACTTTTCTGTCTAATATAACACCATCTTCTTACTATCCATCTTTTGTTTTGTTTTGAATTTTCTAGTGTATACATACTATACTTAAGTAAACCTTTCTTCTTGTATACATAAATTTCATTCCAAAAGATAGATTGGATTTTCTTAATTTTGAATGATGTATGAACTGTTTTAAAGGAAAAAATAATAATCTCATGGTTTGCAGTTTTAAAGTAAATGATTTAAAATGTAATGTTACTATTATGGAAGAAAACATAAAAAGAGTTGCAAATGTCTAATAACCATGATTCTTACACAAATGTAAAATTAAACAAATTTACAAAAATAACTATAACACCATTAAAATGTGCATTAATGAAAGCAATTTAAGATGGCTAGTATTACAGTTTTGTTATAGGAAAATTGCCACATATAAATATTGCACAGAGATGAAGCAATGGCAATTTTGAGTTTGGACCAATATTATCAGTACAAATTTCCTGAATCTAAACTACCATGAAAACTTCCTCATACACTCCACAATCATTCAACATCCAATTAATGCAAATCCTTTATTCACTCTCTTAGTTTGCCTCAGGGCTGCTGATGCAAAGTACTAGAAAACAGCTTGTTTTTTGGTGGGAATTTTACTTGGTGTAAAAGCTTACAGTTCCAAGGCCATGAAATGTCCAAATCTAGGCAACGTCAGAGATGTTTTTCAGCAAAGTCAGTTACTAGTGGTTCTGGGGTCCTGCCACATGGTGAATCAAGATGGTAGCCAAACTCTGCCAAGGTTCCTGCCTTCCTTTCCTGGATTAAAATCTCCTGGAGCCCAGCTGTGGGTGACTAGTCATAGGGCTTGTCTCTTTAGCCTTCATCTGCTCCATGGGCCCAGCCCCTCCGTGGTCTCTTTCTCTTCCTCTATACTTTACTGGTTCTTTATTCCAAGACCTCTCTCAGTTTCTCAGAGTTTCTCTGAATTTCTGTAGGTGTCGGTTTACCTTGAGGTCTCTCTCTCTCTCCCTACTTTCTCCTATCCCTAACATGGCAGGATAAAAAATGGCAGCTTCTTTTTTCTCTGTGTGTCTATCTCTATGTCTACATTTAAGTAAGATCCAGCAAATGGGCAGAAACTCAGCCTGAGTCACACCTCACTGAAGTAGCCCAATCAATAGCAACCTCATAAAGTCATCTACAGTAAATCTAATGCAATCAAAATGCTACCACACCCATAGGTATAGATTAGTTTAAGAACATAATCTTTTTTTGTGATTCACCAAATTCAATGATGATAATTTCTATTTTATAAAAGATAAATTATGAAAAGGGGATCAGGAGTACTGATTACAATGCTATATTTAAAATAATGATTAGGGAGGCCTCACTGAGGGGAGATTTAGAGCAATGTCTCAAGCAAATAGATGTATTAGACAAGTACATTACTGGAAGAATAGTTTAAGCACATAAAAAACCTGAAGAAAATGCCTTAAGAAGTAAGTTGTCGGGAACATGATGGTGGGGTTAGACAGATAAATTCAGCTCTCACTAAAACAACGGAGAAAGAAACAAAGCCTGTTTTTAGGACATGCTTTGGGCTACAGCAGACTAGGACACTGCCTCACAACTCCCAGGAAAGTGAGGGGTAGAGAGATGAAGAAGCCAAAACAACTAATCATGAGTTATTAAACCTCTTGCCTGCTGGGAAGGGCTCATATCCTCCACCCCTGTGATATTAAGCAAGGGTAAAACTCCTGGCAATTTGCATCTGAGTCATCTAGGAGGGTACTAAAAATATAAAGAAGAAGTGGAAAATCATGAGTTGCTGGCCCCTGTGACTGGAAGTAGCACATATACCCCACCTTCATGGCAAATAGTGTAGGTGGAGCTTCTGGCTCCCAGCTCCAAACAGAGTGTGAAGGTGGATCCCCATGGAAGAAGAGGGGTCTGGAAGGGTATAGAGTGGTTTCTTTGTGCTGCATTTGGTCAGCTGGGCCCTACTTGAATATCATAAGGGACTCCAACACAACAGGGAGAAGGGAGGGGGATCTTCTCAGGTAGGTGGTCATGCTCAGTTGCCCAGGTAAAGAGAGGAAGTAGAACAGAGAGGAAGCACGGATATTCAGGTGTCTAATCAGCAGGGCATTAACAAACTGCAAGAAATCTAACCTGCCCATGGGAAAAGGGGTGGATAGCTTTCTTAAAGGACATCTAACCTAAGTAGACAGGTTAGTTCAGTGGAAGAATTCCTGCCTTGTATGTATGAGGTCCCTAGTTTGATTCCCATCTCTTCTTAGAGAAGTTATCCAGCAGGATATCAGGCATCCAGCTGAACCATTATGGCAGGGAACATATAGACATTCTTTTTGTACTAGATAATTTTGGATCTCTTATTATTTTTTAAAAATATTCCTTTTATTTTTTCCTTATTTTACTCACTAAAACCCAGTTCAAAACCTACAGAAGGCAGGCTTCAGGGTGATTGATTGATGAACACCAGCAGCCTAAGAAAATCATTAAGGGTCTACAAGGGAAGGCTGTTTCTCCATGATTATTTTGTTTTTTGTTCTTTTTCTTTTTTTCTTTCTCCTTTATTAAAATGAGTTCCTGCCATCTTGTTTCTTGCTTGTTATGTTTCCCCTTCCTTTGTATCCCTGTTAGTTTGGGTTTTTTTTGTTTGTTTGTTTGTTTACTGATTTTCTCTACCTATGCTATTTCATTTCTCTCTTTCATCTTTCTATCTTCTGTTTTCTGTTGTTTTTCTTTGATTCCACCTCTTTTTCTTAGGTCTTCAATTTTTCCAGTTTTAATTTCTTTCATATTTTTCAGTGTTTTCTTTCTTTTTTACTTTTTCTCTTTCTCTCTTTTCTTTTTTATTTTCTTCTTTGGTCATCATTCCAGCCTTTTAGATTCATTATATATATTTTTTTTCTATTCTGTGCCTTGTTTCATTGTTTCTATTCCACTTTTTAAATTTTATTCCTTTGCACTTCTTACTCCTGTTAATTATTTGCTTTAGTAGGTCTTGTATGGTTCCTCTCCTACCTTTTACTATTATTATAACCTTTATTATTAATCTTTTCTTATGTCTTTCCTTTTCTCTGGCCTGCAGGATTGTGTGGGAAGGAGAGTGTACTACAGTATGGACAGTGGTCCATGCTTAGTGGCAATGCTTCAAAAGGTTTTCATCAATTTTGGTGAATGCGCCATGCTGGTGAGGGATATTGTTGATGTGGGAGGGTGGGGATGTTTTGGGGAGAAGGGCATAAAGGAACCCACTATATTTTTGTGTAACATTTATGTAATCTAAGTATCTTTAAAAAAATAAATATATATTAAAAAAAGAAGTCTGTGTATTAACCTTATATCCCTCCATTTTGATAAACTCATCTATTAATTTGGGGAGTTTTATAAGGGTTTTTCAGGATTTTCTAGATATAGGATCATGTCATCAGTGAATGCTGAAAGTTTTACTTCTTCCTTCCTATTTAGGTGCTTTTAATTACTTTGTCTAGCCTAATTGCCCTAGCTAGAACTTCTAGCACAATATTGAATAATAATGGTGATAGTGCACATCCTTGTCTTCTTCCTGATCTCAGCAAGAAAAGTTTCAGTCTTTCACCATTGAGTTCAATGCTAGCTGTAGGTTTTTCATATATGCACTTTACCATATTAAGAATGCTTCCTTCTATTCCAAAGTTTTGGAGTGGTTTTAACAAGACAGGGTGCTGTATTTTTTCAAATGCCTTTTCTGCATCATTTGAGAGGATCACATGATTATCTTCTTCAGTTTCTCAATGTGGTTTATTACACTAACTGATATTCTTGTGTTGAATCACCCTTGAATAGCAGGGATAATACCTACTTGATTGTGGTGTATAATTATTTTAAAGTGCTTTTGGATTCTGTTTGCAAGTATTTGTTGGGGATTTTTGCTTCTATATTCATTAGAGATATTGATATGTAATTTTTGTTTTTTTATTTTTATTTTTTTAAAGATAATTATATTACATAAATGTTACATAAAAAATTAAGGGACTCCAACATGCCCTGCTCCCCACATCTGCCACAACCACATTAACAGTATCCCTAATTAGTGTGGTACATCAATTGCAATTAATGAACACATTTTGGAGCATTGCTACTAAGCATGAATTACAGTTTATATTGTACTTTACACCCTCTCTCACCCAATTCTGTAGGTTATGCCATGATATATAATTGGTTGTATCTGTCACTGCATTGTCATTCAGGGCAATGGCCAAGTCCCAAAAATACCCCTGTATTACACCTGTTTATCCCTCTCCCTTCACTCAGAATCTCCAGTGGCCACTGCCTCCACATCAGTGATATAATTTCTTCCATTGCTAGAATCACAATATGTCTAAAGTGTAAAACCAGTAAGTCTGCTTTAATCCATAGTTTATTCCCCAATCCTGAGGATTCTGGGAGGGAAGGTGATGTCCACTCTACCTCTAATTGAAGGGGACCTTCAAACCCATAGGGCCAATGGATGTGACTCTCTTGCTTGCACTTGTAGACTCTCTCAGTTCCTTGGTATGATGGTTGTCCATCATCACCCATTGTTATTTGTCCTGGGTGAGATCAATGAACTGGATAATAGTTTTGCATCTCTGTTGAGATTCAGGGCCCAGCTGGCACATGGCCCCCCTAAAGATTTAAGTCTCTTGGATGTACACCCACCAACTCTAGTACTAATTATAGGTTGAAATAGAAGGACAGAGGAGCCATGTGTAGGGAAACCACAACTGAGTCCAACTCTATCATACTGGGAAGCATAAATTCCAAAGTAAGGTCCACTGGCAAGGCACCTAACTCCAGAACTATCTGCCCTGACTATAGTGTCTGGATTTTGCCAGGGCCCTCAGAAAGGCCCACTATTTGGGGTAGTATATACTTTAGCAGTCAATGAAATCCTGCTGAGATGTTTATAAGTGTAACCTCTGGAATAACCTCCCGACCCACTTTGAAATCTCTTAACCACATAAACTCATTTGTTTTTGTTTCCCCACTTTTGGTCAAGGTCTTTTTCCAGTATATTACTAGTTGGTGCCTGGTAGTAATTCTTCAGTGCCAGGGATGCTCATTCCTGGGAGTCATGTCCCACATTGGGAGGAAGGTAACATATTTTTATGCTGAATTCATCTTAGAGATGGGCCACATTTGAGCAACAAGGAGGTTCTCAAGAGGTAACTCTTAGGCACCTTATAATACTGGGCTATGTTTCAAATTCAAGAGTAAAATTTCATAAGCACAGTCATCAATATCAAGGGCCTGTCATGGACCATTCTTCTTAATTAATCATTGCCCCTCTACTTGAGGGATGCTTGCTGATTTATTAGAGAATATGGCAGAGCTCCCCAGGATGGGAATTTAAAATTCTTTCAGTTATTGTGTGAAAGTCCACCCATCATGACAATGCTCCATGAACATTTGAACACATTTATATGTCTTATATGTTTGCCTAGGTGAACTTCCTCCCATGTATCTCCCATCATTGACACTCCACACCAATGATCCTCCCCTTCCACAGCTGTAACCCTTCTGTGATCCAAAACCTCTTCAAAATGAAGCCAATGAAATAGCCAAATATAATTAATAAGAAAGTGAAATGATAGTTTTAAAAATAAGAAATAAAATACTAAAAAAATTAAATAAAAATGAAAAATTTGGGATAGCAAAAAATAATGAAAGGGAATCAGATGTGGCTCAAGCAATTGGACTTCCACCTACCATATGGGAGATCCCAGATTCGTTTTTTTGTGCCTCCTGGAGAAGGTGAGCTCACGTGGTGGGCAGGTGCAGTGAGCTGATGCAACAAGTGATGGAACAAAAGAGACACAAAGAGGAAAGACAATGAGAGACAAAAAAATCCAGGGAGCTGAAGTGGCTCAGGTAATTGAGCACCTCTTTCTACATGAGGGTTCCTAGGTTCAGTTCCTAGTGCTTCCTAAACAGAAGATGAGCAGACAGAGACCATGTAATGAATGGACAGAGAGAGCAGACAGTGACCACAATGTGGGGAGTGTGATAAGTAAGTAAAATAAATCTTTAAAAAAATAGTGAGAGACTATTTAAAATTTTATTTGACATTTTGCCTTTCCTCATTGTAAGATCTGTTATCCCATATGTACAGTGACATTTTCTTCCATTTATTCCCCCAATGTCTTACTTTTTTCATTTTTTCTTTGAAGATTTAGGTTACAGAAAAATCACTAACTAAATGCAAGGGACTCCCTTAAACCCAACATCTTCACCCTTTTCTCTCTCCCACTATTAATAACATTGTATATGTGAGTGGTACATTTGTTACAACTGATGTACAAATATTGAACCATAGCTACTAACCATGGTTAATGGTTTACATTATGTTTTACATTTTGGGCCATACACTTTTGTAAATTTTCATGAAATTTAACATGGCCTGTATCCATCATAGCAAGATCATGTAGAACACTTCCATCAGCTGCAAAACACCTATTGTTCCATCTATTCCACTCCTCCCTCTACCTCCCCTTGCTACCCATGGCAACCATCAGGCTTCAACCCTTGAATGAAAAGATTCATAGTTACTTGCATCAACAATGAGGTCTTGAATCACTGGTCTGTTCTCCCCTATTAAGTACCTCTCATGCTCTCAAGAGACTCCTGTCCCTCTATTTGAAAACATAGCAGGCTGCCCCAGGATGGGAGTCCACCGACTTCCCACTCATTATGTGGGTCTCTACCCACTGATATAACTCAGTATGGCAAGATGAACACAAAAAATCCCTAGAAGCCTGCCCCAATTTCACCCTTCTTCAGATGCCCCCCACATCCAACAATTAAAGAAGTAACCCCCACTTGCTATATTGTCAAAAAGCATACCCACCAATCTCCAGTGTTCACCTGCTCCCTCCACCAACCTTCCTCCCAATTCCTTAGACAGTACAACCCACCCACCCCACCCTACACCCCTGAAAAACCAGAACTGCCTAACCAATAGAATCACTTAATCATAGTCATGCTTCTCCACTACACAATTACACCCTTCCACCGTATCATACATTTTGCTCATATGAGTGTTGGCTCACAATGTTCTTCTCCCTTTCTATCTTATGTAAAACTATCTTCCAGGCTCTAGCTCTCTGAGTCTACTCAATTTCCTTGATTCATATAAATGAGATCATGTAATATTTGTCCTTCGGTGCCTGGCTTGCTTCACTCAACATAAGATTCTCAAGATTCATCCATGTTATTTTGTGTTTAACAAAATGCTGTATTCATTCTTAGAGCTGAGTAATATTCCATTGTATGTACATACCACGATTTGTTTATCTGTTCATTTGTTGAAGGGCATTTGAGTTGATTCCAAGTTTTGACAATAGTGAATAATGTGCTATGAACATTGGTATGCATATATCTGTTCATGTCCTTGCTTTCAAGAATTTTGGGTATATACCCAGCAGTGGGATTGCAGGCTCATATGGTAATTCTATATTTGTTTTGTGAGCAACCACCATTCTGTCCTCCACAATGACTGCACCATTCTACATCCCCACCAGAAGTGGATGAGGGTTCCCATTCTTCCAAAGGCTCTATAACACTTGCAGTCCTCTGTGATTTTAATAACCACCAGTCTAATGAGTGTAATATATCACATTGTAGTTTTGATTTACATTAACCTAATATCTAGTGATGCTGAGCATCTTTTCATGGGCTTTTTAGATATTTGTATTTCTCTGTGGAGAACTGTCTACTCAAATCAATTGAATATTTTTTAAATGGGTTGTTTGTCTTTTTATTTTTGAGGTGTAGGATTTCTTTATATATGCTGAATATTATGTCCTTATCAGACATATGGTTGGTCTTATAACCTGTGACTTTACTGAATTCATTTTTAAGCTCTAGAAGCTTTGTTGTAGATTTCTCAGTGTTTTCTATGTATAGAATCATGTCATCTGCAAATAGTGAAATTTTCACTTCTTCCTTTCCAATTTAGATGCCATTTATATCTTTTGCTTGCCTAAGTGCTTGAGCAGGTACTTCAACCACAATGTTAAATAGAAGCTGTGAAAATAGGCATCGTTGTCTTGTTATGAATTTTAGAGGGAAAGCTTTTAAGATTTCACCATTGATATGTTGTTAGCTATGGGTTTTTATATATATCCTTTATCATGTGAAGAAGTTTCCTTCTATTACTATCTTTTTTAGTGTTTTTATCAGGAAAGGGTGCTGTATTTTGTCAAAAAATTTTCCACATATATGGAACTGATCTTGTGTTATATTTCTTGAGATCTGTTTATGTAGCATATCAAATTGTTTGATTTTCTTATGTTGAACCATCTTTGCAAACCAAGGATGAAATCCAATTGGTCATGGTGTATAATTCATTTGATGTGTTGTTGAACACAGTTAGCAAGTATTTTGTTGAAGAATTTCATATCTATTTTCGTTAGAGAGATTCATCCATAGTTTCTCTTTCTTGTACATCTTTGTTTGTCTCTGTTATTAAGGTGATGTTGGTGTCATACAATAAGTTAGGAAATCTTCCTCCACTTCTGTTTTTCGGAAGAGTTTAAGTGGGATTGGTGTTAGTACTTTAAAGAATGTTAGGAGAATTCATATGTGAAGCCATTTGCTCCTGGCACTTCTAAGTTGGGAGGTTTTTGATAATTAATTCTATCTCATTATTTGTTATGGGCCTTCTTTTGTCAATTTAGGCTGTTTGCATGTTTCTAGAAATTGGTCCATTTCCTCTAAATTATCGATCTTGTTGGCATATAATTTTTCAAAGTATCTTCTTATGATACACTTTATTTCTGTGAGAACAGTGGCATTATCCCCTTCCTTCTTTCTTATTTTATGTGTTTGAATCTTCTCTATTTTTTTCATCATTAGTCTAACTAAGGGTTTGTCAAATTTATTAATAATCTCAGTTACAATAATCTAAATTATAATTGAGATTATAATAATAATCTCAATTATAATTGAGATATATCTTTATATATAAATATATATACATAATATCTTTATATATAAAGATATAATAATATCTTTATAATAATAATCTCAATTTTATTAATAATCCTTACCTCTGTCTAAATTTTATCAAAACTCTTGCCTTCATTGTTGAAGGAAGCAGATTTGAGACTCTGTGCCTGCTGGCTTCTTAATAAATCTCTCCCTTGTCGATCAAAAAAATATATATATTAGAAGAATTTTTAAGATCTAATATAGTACCAATATATTTACATAATAAAATATACAAAGTTTACAGAATATTTGAGTTTGAAAAATAGAGTCCATAAAAATTAATAATTTCCCAATACCACTATCTAGAGCTAAACGTTAGTTTCTTATATATGTTCTAGTTTTTCAAGGTTAAGCATTTTAGATACAAACTAGATTATTATTCTCCACTGCTTTAAAAATACAGGCATAAGGTTGTTTTCTAATGGAAATCAAACATTATCACTTTGGTTCAATTAATATTTCCTTGATTATCAGTGGCAGTATAATATTTTTCTTTATATATTTTCCTTCTTATATTTTATATGTTTTGAATTATGCCTATATTTTTCAATTAGTTTTCAGTATCTTTATGTTTTGAGGATTTCCCTTTTATTAATTTTCATACCAACAAATTTATCAAAATGTTTTCCCTTTGCGGTTTAGTTTATTCTTTCAATTAAGGGAGTTAACATCTTTGCTTCATCTTGTATTATTTATATACTTTTAAATATTAATTTCAAATGATATGGAATTTAATTTAATATGAGTTATTATATACTTTCCCCTTCTCTGATTAATCAGTCAATAAACACCATCAAGTTAGTTGTCATGTATGTATTAAGAAACTACTCAGATCTGAGGTAGCTATAGAAGAAATATGTCCTCAAACTCTTTCAATCAAACTGGAAAGGAACTGGAAAGGTAACATAACTCTATATAAGATCATTAATAATGCAAGAATTTCCCATGACTGTATGCAGTAATTCCAAATGAATATTAGTCCCAAATGTTGAGATTTTTAGAGAATGAATTAATTGATCAGCAAAGGTTCAAAAATGAGAAAGAAGTGGAATTACAGTTTTAAATCAATGAAACTGAAGTTTCCAACAAAATTGTCAGGAACTCAGGTATTCAGTGACCTTATCCTGGGTTACTTTGGTGAAAAATTTTTAAAATGATTAATGCTAATTGTCCATTTACCCTAATAAATCTACATAATTTAAATAAAACTTGAAGATTTTTGAAATCCAGCTGAAATAATATTAGTTAAGTGTAATGACATTAGTTATAGTTTGATAACTAGTAGCTCTGAATGGCATTTCTAGTTAGGTGATAAATATAAAAGAGAAGAAATGAATTATTAGTTAATTTTTATATGTTGTTTTCCCACCAGATGTTAAAGACTAAAAAGGGTGCCCTTGGCTGTGAAGAGCAGTTAGGTGAAAAATGTGAGTAAAAGATTAGAAAAAGGGGAGACACATGCATTGCTTTGGGTAAACGTAGAGATGACTTCTGTGAAAACTACATTCATTAAATATAAAAGTTTTGAGAGATAAATTTGTGGGTAGATAACGGACAGCCATGAAAGCCAGGTCATTCAACACTATTTTGTTTCACTTTAAATTAGCAGAGGATATTTGAGGACATGATCATAGGAATTCTGCTCTTAATAAGATCGATGCTTTGACTTAAATAAAAATCTCAACATTTTATCATTGAATGCAGGTGTTATTTCCTAACAGACATGGACGCTCCTACCTATGTGACTGTGGGTAGAGTGCCTCCCAGTTTTGAAGCATGCTATTTTCTCTTATTTAATATTAATTTCTCTTTTTTCAGTTGACAGTGTAGCCAGTTAAAATTATGTCTTGTCCCAAAAGTTTATATCTTGTTCCAAGTTTTTTCTTTTGTTTCCCTGACAAATAAAAATCTCTCTAAGCCCTAGGTGCCTATTTTACTATGGGTTCTTTAAAAGAGTATTTAATTGAATGAGGTAATCTGAATTTTATATTATTCTTTTACTATAACCTTGTACTTTAAACTGGTTTGCATTTTTGTTATTTCATTTGTCCTACATATTTTCCTTTAGGGTAACATCTATTCACTTTCAGGTACAAAGTTTTATCTGTGTTACAGAGAGATTTGCCAAATTTAATTGGGTTAGAATTAGGACAGAATGTTGTTAGATACCTATTGTCATATGATACACCACTATTGTCATATGATACATCAAATCCATGTAAATTGCCTCCTAGAAAAAATAATTTGCTAATAAATGATACCTTAATTTCTTGTCTTTATCTTACCTCAATTTCAAATTATGTAAATCTCATTCTCAGAGAAGTTCATAGAAAAAATCTAGGTATATAATGAATAATAATAAAGGGAAGAAAGTACAGAAATTGAATGAAGTCAGAGAATGACAGAGGAGAGTGACATTGCACAGATAGCAGGGAAGGAAGAGCCAGGGAATAAGATACTGAAAGGCATATAGAGGGACATGAGAAAAAATGTTATAAAGGTCCTTAAATCAAAATTTCATTACAGCTTGTTTGCCCATGACCCCCTGCACTATTACTTGCCCCAAAATCTAAGAGGGTATGAGGTTGTGTGTCATAGGCAAATGTTGCCAGGGTTTATAAATAACCAAAACCAGTGTGAACTGCAGCCGTCTCTTATACCATCACTCAGAAACAGCAACACTAACCTTAAACTCTTCAAATGAGGAGACCCCAAGAACAGAATTTCTCTAGACTGCCCTCAACAACATGGTGTAGTTACACTCCCCTTACAGGAAAAAAGAAGCTTTTGAGAAGTACCTTAGTGTTGCAATGAAGCCAGGGAAGGCTTATGAAACTTGGACCATGGTAACTCTTCTTTTGTAAGTACTGTCTGGTGTTGCATCATTTTGAATGAGGCAAATTGAATATAGAGTCCATCTGAGCAGTCCTGAGGAGGCAATGGGGAGAAAACATTTCACAGAGACTGAAAAACTTGCCTCCCATAAGCAAATAGATGATTTCTATTAAAGTAATTATTCATAGCTTAATCTTTAATTTACTTTGAGATGAATCATATGAAGTCTGGATAAAACATGAAAAGTATACTTCATTGTGATTTAACAAGGCTTTCTGTCACAGGAAGTTATGGAGAATAGGGAGCTCATGGAGAGAGGAGACTGTGCCCACCCTTCACATGGTTCCTCCTAGAAACACTGGGTTAAACAAAACAACAACGTCTACAGCACAAGATGTGGCATATGAAAAATAGGGAGAAGTTTCTCAATATGGTTCCTGAAAACATCTTTATGGAAGAAACTATTCCCTTGCTTTTAGAAAGAAGTGTCTCTGAGGTCAGCTCTCCTTCCAGTTTCTCCTTAAGAGAAGCATGAGGCAAATGTTTATTTTTTTTACTGCATTGGATATTTAGAGTTATTCACACAAATGTTTTCAATGCCCAAGGCAAACTTTCAGCATCAACATCTCTAAGGAAATTCTTACTCCCTACCCAGTCCCAAAGGATTGTCCAATGAGCTACCCAGCTCATACAGTCCATGGGCAAAAGCAACCAAGGAGCCAATTAGGTAAACTGCAAATCACTCTGAATTGCAGGTGAAGAAACACCATTCCTTTCTCCATATGATTTGCCTAAACACATTTCTTCTATAGGCAGGAAACATTGAAGTCAATTAAAGGTGCACATAGGTGAAACATATGGGGGTCTTGGGCTCACACCTTAGCTGCTACATGAACCTAAGTCTCTCCACCTCTTGGATTTTCAATTTGTTGATTATAAAAAGTAACTAGTAATGACAATAATTTATGTAAAATAATTAATACTAATGTCTCAATTTTCCCACCTGTATTTTTAATGCAGCATAAAAAGCAAGAGAAATGACAAAAGTAAAAGGTAAAAGAATTACTGCATACTTGTCTTTTATATTTTTCTTTAATTTTTAAAGATATGCCTGAGAGTATATCAACTTGAACAAAAATTTAATTTTTGCTTTTGAATACAGTTAGAAGTTATTTGAAAATTTCTCTCCCACCTGGAAGGCCATATTAGTACCCACTTCTCTGGCTTAAGAATTAATTGCTTTGCACATCATATCTGCTATGTACCTTCAGTGAGGATAAAATGAAAGTCTGGGTCGGGGTGGAGAGAGAGGTGGGAACAAAATGGGAATGGGAGAATGGAATGGATAGATTGTCCAGGTTTTGCACTTTTAATGAATGGTCTAATGGCAACCAGTAGTTTCATATGACTCAGTAAATTTCTTGTAGAAAATTTTGCCCCAACACCTGACCTTTTTTGTTAAACATGCACTGGAAGAATCATGAGGTTTTTCGTAAGTCACTTACAGTCTCTGAACTTGAGCTTCCACATCAATTTAATAGAAATAAGAAGACTTAGCTTTAAAAATGTTTCTCTAAATACTAAAGATACAACATATGAAGAGAAAGATTCCCTGGCTCAAAGAAAGTACGGAAGAAATATTTAAGTATTTTTATTAATCCTCCTTAAACATGTGGAATTGAAGCCCAGAGAAGGAAAACACCTCACTCAGGTTCACACAGCTAATTAATAATACAAATGAACTTAATATCTGAAACTATTAATTACAAGTCTAAAGCTCTTTTCTTTTAATAAATAGTACATTAATGTCATAAGCTTCCTTGACACAGGAAATAAGACAGGCAATGAATGGACCTCCACATGAATTCTACCAGTCAAAAGAAGATAAAATAACTCCAAGCTCTAGAGGAATGGAAAAGCTTCCCACATATGATTGGGGAAATTTTGGAGAGGGTAGTTCTGAAGAAGATCATTGAATTTACTAAAGGGAAGAAGCTGAGTCAATGGTTCTTAGAGGTTCCTTCAAGCTCAGAAATGAATTGTCCATGTGCTCACTAAATATGAAATATTCATTGTAAACTGAATGACTGGATGACAAAACTGGACTCCAGGTTCTGGCAAATCAATGTCAGATTCAATTGAATGCAGTTAACTGGAAATTTGATCATTGAAACCATAAAAATGGGAATAGATGACAACTGAATTTGTACTATTTTGAGTTTTGATTCAATTCTTTCTCACAATTATTCTCAGATTACTTAGAGCCCTATTTTAAATTCTTTAACTTAAAGCTGTTTCTTATTTAGATGAGATATCCAGTGAACAATTAAGAAACTCTATCCAGAATCAAATTGGAAATCTGGATAGTGGGTGTTTGCATATAATATAAATGGAACTAAACAGATGACAACCACAACAAAGTGGGAGGTACAGGTAGACAAAAATTTTTGCCTTTCTTCTGCACTGTAGTTTCTCTGAGATTATAAAAGAAGTACATAGGAGATAAACCAGGAATAAGAGACACACCATGTATTTTGCTCCACTATTGTTCACAACTAGCAAATTTATCACATATGTGTCCAGGTAGGCAAGTTTCAACAAGGGCTTCAAGTCAAAAAAGTAGTGAGACCACAGAAGGGTAACCTCAAAGCTAGGAAACTTGTACTCAAGAATGGATACAAGAGCCGATCAGAGCCAGAATCATGAACACAGACACAGTGGTTCAGATGGTCATGTACCACACTGCCTTACTAATACCCACATAATGATAAAAGGACATGAGATGAGCACAGAGATCTCCATGTTACCAAAGAAATGGGCTGCAAAGACCTGAGTGATGTACCCATTATAGAAAATAGTGTTCCTCTAGCAAAGGCCTCCATAATCAGTCTGGGGACCATGATTGTAGAGAAGAGGCATCATCAAAGACAGGGAGAATAGAAAGAAGCGCCTGTGAAACCCAGTGGTCCAGCTTGTCTTAACTGTCACAAAAAATGAGAAACATCTTTAATAGTATCACAAGTTAAAAAGTCAAGAAACTACAAACCTTGCTTTCTGTTTCCCAGAATTCTATGTCAACCCAAGCAGAATGAGCTCACTCACACTCTTTTTCATTGCCATATTGGTAGGTATAGGTAGAATTCAGTTGAAAACAAGTTTAATCTACAGAGAGAAGAGAAGATGTGAGATCTTAGGAAGATCAGTGGCCTAAACTGATCTGCTATATGGTTAGCAGATCTGCTACATGCTCTTTTACCTTCAACTGACTTTGATGTGTACTAGAATCCCATAGGAATCCTTATAAATTACACATGCCCATGTCTCTCCAAGAATGATCTATTGATTCAAAACCTCACTAAATTGGACCAACACATTTGCATTTTGTTTTTTTTTTGTTTATTTTTTTTCTTGTGGGTAAAAATCAAATATTTCACAATACATACCAATATTTGTAAAATGATATATAAATACACATTTGCATTTTGAAACAAAAGATAATGTCTTTCAGAAATTTTTCCTTCCAAAATTGATAAATGCAGAGCTTGTTTTTTCCTTGGGCAATGGGTTAAATTGCATTGGAAAATTGAAAATACCTATACTACTTTATTGGGAGTTTTTGTAAGAATTAAGTAAAAAGATTTTTTACCCATACCTACACACACACATTCAAACATATATTTCACACATTATGTATTTTTCTACGTGCTTTGAAATTTCAAAATCACTATTAAAATAAAACAAAGTAATGATATTGATAAAGAATCCCTACTGAAAAAAATGCTCAGTCCAATTCACTGATCCTTATGTCTTTTTATACCTGACCACCTGAATATCTTGGGTGAAATATGCTTTACAAAAAATCTCTTTTGTCTACATTTTACTATGCAAGAATGTCCCAGCTATAGTGTTGGCCATGACAAAACTAATGTCTGGATAACACTTTTAAGTTTCCATAATGGAGTGAAGCTATTCTTTAACTTATGGTTGAATTTATCCCATTTAATCACCTTAAGTGTAGAATATTGAGTTTCTCTGCTTTTGAATTCACATTGATATACATTTTCCAATATTCCAATAACCTTATTTGTGTTGTACTCATATATATATACCATTTTACCCTGAGATCATCTTATCCATGGGATATAAGCCCCCTCTCACTTGGAGGTGGAGTGGACATCACCATCCCAGACTCCTCAGGATTGGGGGAAGGGTTATGGACTTCACTGGACTTACTGGTATTCTGTTATAGACATATTGTGACTCAAGCAATGGAAGAAATTACAACATTGATGTGGAGCCAGTGGTCACTGGATGCTTTGGGGGCAGGGTGATGAAAAAGCAGTTGTAATACAGGTTTTTTTTCAGGACTTGGGTATTATTCTGAGTGACATTGCAATGACAGATATAGGCCATTTTATATCAGCATAGAACATGCAGAACTGTGTGGGACAGAGTGTGGTCTACAATGTGAATTATGGTCCATGCTTAGTGGCAAAACCCCAGGATGTGTATATCCATTGCAGCTGATGTGCCACACTAATGAAATCATATTGATGATGTTTATGTGGGAGGTTGTGGGAGGTGTGGGAGGTGGGGCATATGGGAATCCCTATAATTTTTGTGTAACATTTATGTAATCTAAGTATCTTTTTAAAAATTAAAAAAATATATTATTTTTTAAAAAGATGATTTAGAAAAAATCCCATAATTCCAGCACACCATTTATGATTGTTCTATGTCAGTTCTGTGTTCATGTATAGTTCTGTATATATTAATTTATATAATGGAAATAATCATAAAATACCACTTAATATTTGGGTTTTCAATTAGAATTATTATAAGCACTCTTCTTCTGTTATAATTTATCTATTTAATTATCAGTTTAATGGTAAGATAATGCATATATTTTATAAAAGCATTTATTTGACTATTTGTTCATTGATACATTTATGTTATCTCCAACTTTCAGTCTCATAATTAACAATACTACAAACAATTTTACCATAAGATTCAAAGTGCAACATTCTTTCCACAAGTGCTAGGATTTTCATTTTTATAGATATGTAATAAAATTATATTTAATATTGCTGTACCCTTTTATTAGCTATATTTTATTATATAATAATATATTTTTATGAAAAATTTCAAGATAAACAGAAGAATCTGAAAATAAAAATAAAAATCTCTCTCACAGTTCTTCGAATCAATAATCCTACTCTCCAGATAAAACTACCTTATTTCTTGAATAGCCTTCCAAAATTTTTCAATAAGTGTAATTGCATATGTGAATACTGTATCCATGTAACTTCTTTAATGTACAAGTACAAACAAGGCCATGGTTGCAGTATTGGTGATTTTGCATACAATGTATTATGCAAGTAAATAATAGGCTCTCTTGTGATGTTATCCCTTCTCATTAGGTTAATAGTAATAAAGTTATATTCTTATTATTTTCATTAAAAATTTATTGCCCACAAAATTATATTTGTTTATGTACTGGCTTTCTGAAAATTTGCCCAGCTTGGATTCATTTATGTTTTGTGAGCACATCTTTTTGAATCTTGTTAATTTACCTAGAATGGGTATTAGCCTATCATAATAATTATTATATATCTTAGGTAAGAGTTCATCTACTAAAGTCAAATGGCCTGAGTCAAATCGGACCTCCATTATTTACTAATTGTGATCTTGGGCATACCACTTTACATATAGCAGATTTACAATATGGATTAAATGAAAAAGGTTTTGTTTTAAAAATGAACATTAGACAAGGCTCAGGCTTTGCTGTTGCCACTAATATGACTTTTCCTAATGTCAATCTGTGTTGATTTTTCTTCTTCTGTGAATTTTTCCAAAGTTTATTATTATTATTATTTTTATTTGAGAAGTTGTGAGTTTACAAAACAATCATGCATAGCATACAGGATTCCCATACATCACCCCATCACCAACTCCTTACAATGTTGTGACACATGAGTTATAATTTATGAAAGAACATTATCCTAATATTACTGTTATCTATAGACCATAGCTTATATTTGGTGTATTATTTCCACAAACCATCCTATAATTAACACCATATATTAATATAGTATTGTATATTTGTTACAGTTCTTGAGAGACAAATAGTTGTACTGTTAAACCCATTCCATCACTCACCATGCAGGTCATGGTATTTTAAGGTTCCTGCCTTATACAAATTATCCAAAACCATGGTTTATTTATTATTTTAATATTTTTTTTGGTTTTAAAGAAGCTTTAGATTACATAAATGCTGCATCAAAAATAGAGAGGATATTCATAGCAGCATTATTCATGATAGTCAAAAGGTGGAAACAACCCAGGTGTCTATCAACTGATGAATGGATAAATAAATTGTGATGTATGCACATCATGGAATATTATGCAGGATCAAGAAGAAATGAAGTCATGAAACATGAGAACATGGATGAACCTGGTGGACATTATGTTAAGTGAAGCAACCAGACACTAAAGGGCAAATATTGTATGATTGTGCTTTTATTAACTAAATATATTATGTGAAATATAAATATAATATTTGAAAGTAGAATATGGGTAAAATTTCATATATAAGACCATTTTTCTTTGAAGCTGATCAAATGTAGGTAAATACTACAAAATGTTAATAACAGGAGAAAAAATCATTATACTAAGTGAAGGAGACCAGACATAGTGTATTATATATTGTATGATTCCATTTACATACAATGTAAATATAAATGAATTTATAAAGATGAAATTAGATTAGTGGTTATGTACAGCTGGGGAAGGAATGCTAAAGGATATGGAGTCTTTCTTTTTGGAGTAATGAAATTGTTCTAAAATTTTTGTGGTGTTGAATGTGAATATCTTAAAAGCCATTGATTATACAATTTGGATAGATTGTATGATATATGAATATGTCTAAATGAACAAATATATATATATATGTATATATATAAACAAACAAATAATTGTGCAATAATAGCCAGAAATAGCTGTGTACAGCAGGGGAAACAGAGAGAGATGGAGAAGTGAAGAATTTTCTTATTTGTTTATCTGTTTTTGTTTATTATTATTTTTGAAATAATGAAAATGTTCTAATAATGATTAAAGGAAGAACTCACAATGATGTGATTATACCAAATAACATTTATTGTCCATTTGGATGAATTGTATGCTTTATTAATATGTATCAAAAATTGATTAAAAATATAGGGGATTCCCATATTTATACAATCCAACTAGTCAATTTTCCCATTGTAATTGTATGTGTATTGTAAGTGTATGAACCATTGTATGACATTGTAATTGTATGTCCCATTGTAAGTGTATGTCCCATTGTAAGTGTATGTAAGTGTATGTAAGTGTATGTAAGTGTATGTCCCATTGTAAGTGTATGACCACAGTGATCTATGCTTAGAGTCTGAAGCCACAGTGCCTAGATTCAAACCCATCTAAAAGCCATTATACAATTATACAATCAGGGATGTGACATTTCACACATCCTTCGGTATCTCTCTGCTTTATTTTACTCACCTTTAAAACAGAAATTTATAAAACTATCAGCATTTTAGGGTTTCTGTAAGTGTTAAATAATTTAATATGTACAAAACTTATAGAAAATTCAGGAACCTAGATGATGCAGGAAACTCTACGGTGTTGCCAAGAGGTACTTTCAATTTTTGAAAAATATTCATTCAAATTGTCCATTTGCCCATAACAAAGCTGCAGAACTCTATTAAAACAATTAGTTCTTTTGCTGAGTGCCTGAAAGTATATCTGCCCTGGAGTTTATGCTAGCTTTCTCATGATGATCTGAGGCTAGGATGGACAGCTCTAAACATATTTAATAATGAAAAAAGTGAATTTAAACTGCATAACACAACAATGTAAAGAGTCACGAAGAGAGGAAAATAGGAATAAAATAGTTACTTTCTTGTTAAAATGTAAAATATAAATAGCAGTAATGAAAACTGCTAATAAAACTGTATAATTTCTTTAATATTTTACTACAGTTTTATTTAGACATATTCACATACCATACCACCCATCCAAAATGTACAATCAGTGGCTTTTCTATAATCACAGAGTTGTGAATTCATCACCACAATCAATTTTAAAATATTTTCATTACTCCAAAAAGAAATTACCCATACTCCTAAAACAGGTAACTCTCAGTCTCTCTATCCATCCCCAGCCCTACATAACCATGAATGTATTTCAGTCTGTATAGATTCATTTATATTAACATTTTATATAAATAGAATCATATATATGTGGTTCTTAGTGTCTAGTTTCTATCACTTAGTATATTGTTTTTAATTATTACGATTATTTTTATTTATTTTTAATTAGACAAGTTGTGAGCTTACGAATCAATCATGTATAACATACAGGACTCCCATACATCACCCCACCACCATAGCCTTGCATTGTTTTGGCACATTTGTTACAAGTGATGAAAGAACATGATCAAAATATTATTGCTACCGATAGTCTATAGCTTACATTTGATGTATTTTTCCATAAACTACTTTATTATTGACAACATAAGTTACTATTGTACATGCGTTGTAGTTCATGAGAAAACATTCTCATATTTGTATTAACCTTAGCCATCATCCACCACAGGATTCTCTGTGTTATACAGTCCCATGCCTTGTACAATCCATACAAAGTGTATACTCAGTGGCTCTCAGTTTCATCAGAGATCTGCTGTCATTTCTAGAATGTTTTCATCTCTTCAAAAGGAAAAATCCTGTACTCTCCTTACCCCCTTATTGTTAACCTTGAGCACTGATGCAAGAATATTACAATATTACTGTTAACTATAGTCCATAAGTTACATTAAATTTATTTTTCCCATGTGTCACCCATATTCTTAATACCTTGTAATAGCGAGATAATTTTTTTCTAATTCGTAGAAGAATATTCTTGTATTTGTACTATTGACCATAATCTTTATCCAACACCAAGTTCACTACATTATACAGCCCCTAACTTATTTTCTAGCTTTCTTTCTATTGACATTTATGTCCCTAGACGACCCTTTCCAGCCACAATCACATTTATAAATCAACAGTGTTTTATACTCACTTTAATGTGTTACCATCTATGCTATCCATTTCCACACCTTTACAAACAGCTTTATTAAATATTCTACACAATAAGTCATCAAGTCCCCCCTCTCAACACTCATTCAATCTTCTAGTAACCTATACTCTAGAGTTTAATGCCATGAGTTTACTCATTGTATTTAGTTCATATTATCGAGATCATACATTTGTACTTTTGTGTCAGGCATATTTCACTCAACATAATATACTCCAGATTCATCCATATTGGCATATGACTTCATTTCTTCATACAGCTGAATAGTATTCCATTGTGTGTGTATATATACATATCACATATATGTATATATATATATCACATTTTGTTTATCCATTCATCAGTTGATGGGCATTTGGATTGTTTCCATCTTTTAGCAATTATAAATAATATTGCTATGAACATCAGTGTGCAATGTCAGTTTGCATCCTTGTTTTCAGTTCTGCTGAAGATATTCTTAGTAGTGGGATTGCCAGATCATATGGCAGTTTGATATTGACTTTCCTGAGTAATTGCTAAAATGTCTTCAACAAAAGTTGCATCATTCTATATTCCCACCAACAGTGAAAGAGTGTTCTTCTTTCTCCACATTCTCTCCAAGTTAAAGTTTTATTTATTTTTTTAATAATGGCCATTATACAAGGGGTGACATGATATCTCATTGTAGATTTGATCTTCATTTCCCTAATATAGTGATGTTGAACATTTTTTTCATATGCTTAATGGTCATTTGTATTTTGTCTTTAGGAAAAAATATATCTATTTTAATCTTTTGCCCATTTTTTAACTGGGTTCCTTGTCTAACAGAGTGTTCAGCCTGTGCAGCACTTCCTTTCCTTCCTGTGGTGCTTTGAGACTGGGAGTGTCACAGCCATTTAAGGTGGACAAGTGAATCTACTTGCTCTGTCCCAAGAAAGTGATCAAACTGCACACAATTTCCACACAAGCATTGGCTGCTGGGAGTTCTCCAACCTGGGTGTGCTAAACATGATCCCTCCCTTCCCGGGAATCTGGTGTATTTTTCAATTACTACTGTTCCAACTCCAGGAACAGAGATAGAACAAAGACTGCTGGTTTCTTTGTCACTTGATGGATTTAAGCTTCAGCTGTACTCAGAATTGGAGTCCAACTAGCTGAAGTTGCTAATCAATAGCCCTAGTTAATCCCCGGCCACTTGCCTTCCCTGTTTCTGGGAAATGAAGTTTCTCTTTCCAACCTGGGAGTTGGTCCCCAGGCAGCCCATCTTGCCAAGGAGGGATGGGCACCAGCCTCTGCAGCATGGAGATATCTAATCATGAGCATTCACACAGATTGCTAGTGTCCACCTTCTGCTTTTTCCCAGATGGTGTATGGTCTTCTTCTGGTTTATAGAGTCCCGCAAACAGTTGATGATATTCCCCAATTTCTTTAACATTTTGCAGTTAGTTAGTCAATAAAAAATGGAAAGAACAGCAAAAGAGAAAGGAAATAATTTTTAACATATTTATTTTAGTTGATTTCCAAACATTTAATTTACATAGAACAAAATATAACATTTCCAAACAAAGAGCTAGATGCGTTTTGAAAGTTGTATGCACCCATGCAATCAACACATCAGTCAAGATATTAAACATATTTTCATCATGACCCTTGTGAACCAGGCACATTTTACAATTTCTGCAATAAATTCTTCCATTCACAGGCAAAGAAAAAATTGTATTTTCTTTTAAACAGTTAAGGAAAGACACAACTCTGGATAACTATTTTCCTAACAAGATATGAAGATCATAATATATTTAAACCTAATTCTCTAAATTTCATATATGCCTATTGATGTGGCAAAAGAAGGTGATGAAGATATGTTTGAAAGTAAGAACTTCTAGTAAAAACCAGTGTGACAGATTGAATTTTGTGAATCCCAGGAAGAGACTATGTTTTTAAATTAACCCATTACTGTGGGTGTGGGGTGCATTAATTGTATTAAATTCAGTTAAGGGCTCTTTGATTAGATTACTTGATAAGCTCACTTTAGGGCTTTTGATTGGACTACTTCAGTGAAGAATGACCCAGCATCCTTCTCACCCTCATGCTGGGTTTGACATAAAGGGAGACATAGACAGAGACACACACAGGAAAAAGGAAGGTGCCATTTTTATCCTGCCATATGAGAGAGGACTCGAGGATTGCTAGCAGCCTTAAGCATGAAGCCCCCAAGTGGCTGGGTCAATGGAGCAGCTCAGGTATAAAGAGATGAGCCATATGCCTGGTATTTCACAGCTGTACTTGGAAAGAAAACAGAGAAACAGAGACTGAGATGGGAGACCCAGAAAGAGGCAAGCCCTATGCTTGGTTTCCCACATTGATCTCTTCAAGATAGTAGCTTCTGAGGGGAAGGCAAGGACCTCAGCAGAGATTGGCTGCCATCTTTACCACATGGCCAGACACAGGATCACTTGCTGCTGACACTTTGGTGAGATTGTATCTCCGATGGTGCTTTGATTTGGACATTTCATGGCCTCAGAACCCTAAGCTTTTACCCTAAGTAAAATCCCTATTATAAAAGACAACCCATTTCTGGTACTTTGCATCAGCAGTGCTTTGGCAAACTAAGACAAGCATTCTAATAATTTTAACTGGTTCCTGGTAAAATGTATCTTTCTGAGTGGACATCATGTACCAAAACCTGCTTTAGTCTTAACTCGGCATATAGACCAGAATAGACTGACACAGCATCTGGATCTGGAGTGCACTCACCTTTCGCTTACATGGGCAATGATGCCCTTTACAGTACCATCTTATTGATTCTTCAGCAAGAAACCACTGAACTGAGAGCAATTTTAAATGCAAGAATTGGCTCCACTCCCAAACCCAACCACACCAGGGCCTGGGCAGTCCATGAGTAGAGAATTGGGATTAAAAGCTTGGACTTCTGCTTTTTCTCTGTTTTTACTGTTTTACAACCATAAATACATTACCAATTAATTAAAATTAATTATAATTGAGGGTTTTATTTAGAGTTATCTACCTGAAAAAAGTCACCAGTTTTGAATATGGCACTGATGGTTACAACAAAAAGACTTCTTGAGTTTGATACTCGTATACTACCTCTAATTTGATCTTTCCAAAATATTGTGAAATCATAGTTCAGCAAAGAAATATACTATCTACAATTCATTGACTATTAATGATATTTGAACTTCTCAAGATTAAATCTGATATTATCTTGTTCTGCCATAGGTAAAAGCACTATTTGTGCCATTATAATTACAAACAAGAGTAAATAAATATGATTTTAAATGTTTGTATGATCTAGAATATGCTTTATATATTCATTTGTATTTATTTCATGCAAAAGTTTTATTGATGTGTAACATATGCATAAAAAGGTACACAAAGAACAAAATACAGATTAATGAAATATCTGAAAATGAATACACCATGTAACAAGCACCAAGATCCAGAAACATTACAATCAGAATCCTAAAACCCTGAAAAGCCATATTGCTTACATATAACAACTGACTCCTCAAGGGTAACTACTAAACTGATTTTTAATCACATGGCTTAGTTATATATTATGCTTTGACACTTATATAATTGAAATCAGGTAGTATACTCATTCTGTATATAACCTATTTCACCCAAAAAAATATTTGTGTGATTTATTGATTCTGCATATTTGTAGATTATTCAGTTTCATTACTTTATAATATTCATTATATTAATATTAAACAATTTATTTAATCTATTAATATCTTCCATAACTGGATGCTTGGGTTGTTTTTGGGTTTTTTTTTTTCCTCTTAAATGCTTTTGAATGAACATTTTTAGCATTTTCTATTTGATATAACTAGCAATAAAACTGCTGGGTCATTGATATGTATATGTTCACCTCTCTTACCTACTAATTTAAATCTCTAACAGCAATGTGTGTGACATCAAGTTGCTCTATATCCTCAGAAATAATTTACATTGTCTCTTTTATTTAAGCTATCTGGTGAGTATATAAATATGTACAGTCTTGTCCTATGAAGTCTATTTTATTTTCATTTTCCTGATAAATAATGAAGTTACCACCTTCCATTTATTAAGCAATTTTTAAATATAGTTTATTAACCATTTGGATATAGAAGTTTTGCTAAGAACCATATCCTCACTGTGTATGTATTTGTTTGTCTTTCTCTCAAAATGTGGAGTGTGAATGGTATATTTCTTTAAATATTTGGAAAGATTGAATATTAGGGTCATCTGTCCTGAAATCACCTTTGGAAAGGTCCTTAATAACAGATACATTTAGAGTAATATCTTTGAATGTGAATGGATTAAATTCCCCAATCAAAAGATATAGGCTTATGGAATGGATAAAAAAACATGAGGCAAAAAATAAATCTAGACAACTAGCAAGATGGTGGCAGAGTAAAGAGCTCCTAGAATCAGCTCCTGCTTTGGGGCAGGTGGTGATCACCCAGAGCTATCTAGAGCCTTTGTTTGGGGGCTCCAAGAGACCAGAGATGCAACCTGCAGCATCCTTGAAAGAATGGAAAGAGGAGACTGCCCATCTTCAGAGAAGATTGGTGAGTAAAGCACTGCACACCATGGAGGCTGGTGCCCATCTTCCATTTCCACCTCAGGAGCTGTTCAATGGCTGGAATTGAAAGCTCCACTTACCAAAATGGGGTAGGAAGAGATGGCTTGGCACCAACATCAGCTACTGATTAAAATACTTGGTGGGCTAAAGTATAATCTTAAGAACAGCTAAAGTTTGAACCTGTTCAAATCAGAAAGAGGCTGGGAGGTGCCATCTTAACTCTGCATCTGACATGAGGAGAAGCAGGGCTGACTGAAAATCACAGTGCTGGTAGGGACCAGCTTTTTTACATCTAGATCAAATTGTCTCTCTAGGTTTAGCCCCAGGCCCACCTTGGGCAGGGAGGAAGCTGGGGGGAACTGCCACAGCCTCTCCGGGAAATTGCATCCCATGCCATGGAGGCTGGTGATCACCCTTCTTTGGCAGCACAAACCACCCCAGGAGCTATTCTGTGGCAGGAATTGGAAGCTCCATTTCCCAAAAAATGGGGAAAAAGAGATGGTTGGCCACCAATTTCAGGTACTGATTAGTAAATTCAGCTGACTAAAGTATAACCCTAAGAACAACTAATGTTTGAGCCTTTCCAAGGCAGAAGGAGGCCAGTAGCTGCCATTTTGTCCTCCATCCCCAGCATGAGAGGAAAACAGGCTAACTAAAAATCACAGTGATGATAGAGACTGGTTTCTTTCACCCATTGGCCTGCAGCCTTAGCCTAGGCTTCAGACCCTCGGGGGTGTATGGAAAATGTGTGCCAAATGTATGCTGTGGAATTGTTAATAATCGGATGATATTATCACATAATCTGTAACAAAAGTTACACCACAGGGTGGTGTGTTGATAGAGTCGTGTTGTTTGGGAATTCTGCACAAATTCATGATTGTTTTGTAAGTATACAACTTCTATCACAAAAATATATTTAAAAAATAATAGGGTGGGTTGGGGGAAAATATACCAAATGTAAGGTAAGGACTATAATTAGTAGTAAGAGTTTGACAATATTCTTTCATAATTTGTAACAAATGTCTCACCACAATGCAAGGTGTTGGTGTAGGATTGATGTTTGGGACCCCAGTATGATGTTATGAATGTTTGTTTAATAAGTTAACATCTTTTCATATACACTTATTGTTTATGTATGTTCATGTATAAATGATATAAATAATAATAATAATAGGGTGGATTGGGGGAAATATTTTGTTTAGTAGCAATTTTTTAAATAAATTTTTTATTTTTTTAAAAGATACTTAGAATATTTAAATGTTACACAAAAAATAAAGGGATTCCCCTATGCCCCACCTCCCACACCTGCCACACCCTCCCACATAAACATCCTTCATTAGTGTGGCACATTCATTGCAATTGATAAACACATCTTGGGGCTTAGCCATTAAGCATGGACCAGAGTTCACATTGTAGACCACACTCTGTCCCACACAGTTCTGCATGTTATATGATGATATAAAATGGTCTGTATTTGTCATTGCAGTGTCACTCAGGACAATTTCCAAGTCAGGAAAAGCCCCTGTATTACAAGTGCTTTTCCCTTTCCTTGCCCCCAGAGCCTCCAGTGGCCACCAGCTCCACATCAATGTTGTAATTTCTTCCATTGCTTGAATCACAATATGTCTACAGTATTATACCAGTAAGTCCATTCTAGTCCATAGTTCTTCCCCCAATCCTGAGGAGTCTGGGATGGTGATGTTCACTCCACCTCCAATTGAGAGGGGGCTTATATCCCATGGGGAAGATACATGGGACTATCTTGCCTGCAGCTGCAGACTCTCTCCATTCTCTGAGATGGCTGTTGTCCATCATCATCTCCCCACCAGGTGTCCTGGGTGAGTCCAATGAGCTGTAGAGTAGGCATTGCAGCAACACCAAGGTTCCTGGCCCAGCTCACACATGGACAGTCCAAAGACTCAAGTCTCTGGATGTATACCTACAAACTCCAGCATCAAGTAGAGGTTTGAATAAAAGGGACAGATGAGATCCTACTGAGTTGTGTGTAAGTGTTACCTCTGGAATGACCTCCAAATTCACTTTGAAGTCTCTTAGCCATATAAACTCATTTGTCTTTACCTTTTCCCCCTTTTATTTGAGGTCTTTTGCCAATAACATTGCAAGTTGTCACTCGGTAGCAATCCTTCACTGTCAGGAAGGCTTGTCCACAGGAGTCATGTTCGACACTGGGAGGAAGGTAATGCATTCATATGCTGAGTTTGGCTTAGAGAGAGGCCACATT
>JAQZBX010027058.1:0-28587 GCA_029593785.1 Cabassous unicinctus
ATCCACTATATCCATGGAATATAAGCCCTCTCTCACTTGGAGGTGGAGTGGACATCACCTTCCAAGTCCCCTCAGGATGGGGGGAGGAGCTGTGGACTAGAGTGGAATTGGTGGTGTTCTGTTGTAGACATATTGTGATTCAAGCAATGGAAGAAATTGTAACAGTGAGGTGGAGCCGGTGGCCACTGGACATTTTTGGTGCAGGCAGAGGAGGGGCAGTTGAAATACTCCAGGTTTTTTGGGACTTTGGGGGTTGTCCTGAGTGGCGAAGCAGCGATGAATGTAGGCCATTTTCCATTAGTATATACCATGCAGAACTGGGTGAGAGAGAGTGTGGTCTATGATGTGAACTGTGGTCTATGCTCGGTGGCAAGGCCCCAGGATGTGTATATCCATTGCGGGTGTAGTACCACACGGATGGGGAATGGTTGTGTGGGGTGTTGTTGAGGGTGTGGGCGGTGGGGAGCATGGGAATCTCTGTAGTTTCTGAGTAATATTTGGGTAATCTAGGCACCTTTATAAAATGTATATATATATATAACAAATAACATTTATGTAAACAAATGCACATATATGCATATGTATTTATATATCATTTAACAAATAAAAAAAAGGAAAAAAAATAAAGTAGTATTTTTGGAGATAAAAAAAAATAAACTTCATGTATGAGTGATCACATTAGCTAATCAGTTTTACAGATGTTTTTCCATATACATCTGCTAAATTCTCTAGCATGTGGAATCTAGAATGATTATTATTGTTCTGGTGTGGAGAGTCGGGAGACCCAAGAGGCACAAGGACTTGTCCAGGTTCACAGATATGACAGGAAGAAAAAGGTCTGAAGCCAGCCCTATCTCCTCTATATTGGGATCCTGAATTTCCCAAGCCTTTCCCAGGCACTGCAGAGGACAGTGTTTGGATAACTGTAGAGTTAAATTGATGACATTAGAGTAGAAGCTGAAGAGGCATCAGGCTTAGGAGAAATTTTATCCAAAGAAGTAAGACAGGTAATGGGACCCCTAGAAGTAACCTCACTGCTTGGAGATATAACCCAAC
This sequence comes from Cabassous unicinctus, assembly GCA_029593785.1. NCBI lineage: Eukaryota > Metazoa > Chordata > Mammalia > Cingulata > Chlamyphoridae > Cabassous > Cabassous unicinctus. The sequence continues at coordinate 1,057 of JAQZBX010027058.1, forward strand.
AGAACCTGGAACCCTGGTAACCAGGCACTCACATTCTAGAGACAGACCCCAACCCAGCTCATGTAAACAGAGATGCTTGGGAGCACACGATATTTTATTATTTCCCACATCCCAAGGCTCTCACCTCTGGAAAACTGGTAGGGAGAACATTTTCAAAGCTGCAGGAATGGAATTCATTCAACTCCCACCACTGAAGACTCTGGCTATTTACCAAGAGACACCCAAAGTTAAGACAGGTGTCACAAGGCAGTGAAATGATGGCTGGGCAAATATTCTGATTATTCCTGGGCAGCCCCCAGCACTTCCCTCTACCAGTGTTCTTGAGTTAAAGATGGCTGAGCTGTTGGAAGGGGCATAAGAGTGGACAGGCCCTTGGCAGGAGCTGACTTTCTAGGAGGTTGGAAGCCTGGTTTGCTCATGCTCACAGGCAGCTCATGGCTGAAAGAGTGGGAAGGAGAGTGCTGGGCTGGTGATCATTTGCCCAGATGTCAATCTACAGCCTTGGAGCCCTCATCTCATCTCTTTTCTTCATGCACTGGAAGTCAGTGCAGTGTTCTCTTTCTAATCTGGGGAGAAGAGCTCTAAATGGAGTCATCCCTGTGGTAACAGCCAGGCAAATTCCTGATAACCAAGTGATAAGGGGAGTGGACTTTGGGTCATGTAGGAGGGATCCTGTCTTCACTGAGGAGTGGGGAATGTGAGTGGAGTCTGTGACTGAAGAAGTGATAGACTGAATGTTTTGTCCCATATATCTGATAGTTCCCATTAGAAGGCTTATCCTAGGGGCTTCCCCCTGTAAGGGCAACGTGTCAAAGAGAGCTGTAGATGGTGCCCAGGGCACCCTGGGGAAGAAAGGGAGGCTGAGATCACAGAGACTGCCTTTGGGAGAAGCTTTCACCACTACTACCACTGCTAGGTCACTCTTGACCTATCCCTGCCCACCCCCACCCCACAAGTGATGGTCAAGACAATAAGGTTTGGTGAGAAACTGGTTCAGAACTCTTCCTGGAACCTCAGTCATGGGTGCTCAGCTGCCTGTGGGTGTGGACTAGGCCCATTAAGAGAAAAGTGTTTTCAGGAAAAGAGACCCACTTGTCACCTGCAGAGAACAAGGAAGCACATGGCACTCAAGGTAGAGGTTGAAGTATAATCAGGGCCCAGGGAGGTCTGGGGCAGGAAAATGGATTCTGTTTTTCTCCCTCATTCTCTGGATACTTGTGGGGCATCTACCATGTACCAGTACAGTGCATAGCTGAGACAGGCTATCAGAACTAATGGAATTTATGTTTGAAGGAGTTTTCACAGGTAATAGCAATATTTTCTAAAATGTGGTTATGTTTATATTTTATAAATATACAAAATAAAGAAAAACAATAATAATAAAACAAAAAATATGGGTTTCTGTAAAAATCACATTAAGAAGGACGATGTCTTGACTTAGAAAATTGGCTTCCTCTTTATAGCTTTGAAGGAAGAGGGAATATGTTATGCTTCTGGTGCAGAGGTTTCTATCACCACCAGTTAGGAACTCATAGCTTTAAAAAGGAACTCTGGAATTGAATCAGTGGTAAGTGGGGGAGGGGGAATGGAGGAATGTAAAAATATCAAAACTTATAATGTGCAGAGAAAAAGGCCAGAGGAAGATTATTAGCAAATGGCCCAAGGGCAGGAAGTACTCTGCATCCTCACTCTCCCTCTAGGTGTCCCATGGTCCATCCTTTCTCTTAGATTTGAATCCTTCTGGGATCTTGGTATCTGACCTCAGAATTCCTTTTCCTGCTACATTCATTCTGGGGGAACATTTGTGATGCAGTTTCCAAAGACACAACTGACCTCATTTCATAAGCTTTACCCCTTATTGTGAACTGGGATTTCTAACATCCCTACAATTCTTTGCATGGTTTGTTTAAACCCAGAAATTCCCCAGAAGGCTGCCAGCCTCTCTGCCAGGTCCTTGGAGGCCACTCCCTTCTGACTTGGACCTAATGACTTGCAGTGAACTCTGGTGTTTGGATCAGTGTCCTTATACCTTGCCATGGGAGGAAAACTCACCCTTTTCCTCACTGGCCAAAGGGATGTGTTTCCCAGGTCCACTGTCTGTGCAGAGTTCACCAGTTTACACACTCAGGCATGTTGTTACTGACATATCCTGAAAGAGAAACCCAGCCCCAAGCCCTTAGCGCTCACAGCCCCTGGGATGGTGGTGGTCTTTGTCCTAAGTCTTGCACTTTGGTTATATCCAGAAGATAGGAACCTGAATGCTACAGAGAGTTGACATATGTGACATGTCAAGGATGAGGGAAGGAGGTGGTCACTAAGACTGATGACCCACAGGCACACAGAGCACAGCATTACCCTTCCAAACCAGGTGGTTGAGTTCCAGCCCTGAGCTCACCTGAGGGTCCTCTCTGGGCTTCCCCATGAGCTGGACCTATAAGGTTAACCCTTGGCCCTTTCCTGAGCCTCTCATGCCCTGCCTCAGCTTCCTGCCTCTACCTTTTTAAGGATTTTGAATATCATACCTTGGCTTCACCTAAAATGGGGATGTCCAGATCAATTGTGAGGCAATTCTGAGTTTTCAGTTTTGGACATTTCTCAGTTATTCCCAATTTCCCCAGGGCTCCAGATGTCAACCACACACTCATGGTGGCCTCTTCAGGACACCTGAGGGACACAGCAAAAACCCTGGTTCCCAAAAACCCAGGCCTTTGGTGACATGGCACAATCCTCCACAGACAAGATTTGTTAAATGAATCACAGGTAAAGCTGTGCTTTCCCCTCAAAGATAGAAGTGCCAGGCCCCAAAGCTAGTTGAGGACATAAAGGAAGATGTTGATATCTGAGGAGTTTCATCTATACAGCTGGGAGGCTCCTGAGAGCACGTATCATGTAGATACATATACTAAAGCTAGTGCAATCTGGTATGGCAGAGGATGGATTTTTGCTGCTTCTTTGGGCTTCCACTGCCTGAGGGTGCAGTGAGAGTCACCTAGCAAAGGCCTACATTTAGGGAGAGGGTTCATCTCACTGTTCCTGACAAGGATTCCTCCCTTTACACCTAGACTCCTGGAGCAACCAGAAATCCCAGCTGGCCATGGTAGTAACACATGAGCCCTGGGGTACCCCTGCTCAGGCTCTGCTGGGCTGGACAGCAGGGCTCACTGGAGCTTATTCCCCATGAAAAGGGGATGTGATCATTTCTGGCAGAAAGCAGTTGTCCCAGCAGTGACTGTTGGGCCAGGGGAAGGGAGGGAGTGCGGTGGCCTGAGGTCTCCTGGGCCTGCTTTTCCTCAGGAAAAGCTGCCCTCCAACAAATCTAGGTCTCAGGTCTCTTGCTGTGGGCAGTGTGGCCCCTTATGCCTGGCTTCCATATGTGGGTAAGTGATTCAGTGGTTTTTATTTAGTGTTCCATTCTGACAGAACCCTCACCAATTAGTTAAGGAGGAAGAAGTCATGAAGGCATGGGTGAATCTACAAGGCTTTGCAAACATCCACTCCCATCTACTTATTGAGTGCACACAGATATATATGAAGAGATCTGAGAACAGGAGTCCCTTTCTTTGACTGGTGATCACTGGGACACCCTGTCACATGGGCTTCACAATTAAAACTGCAGCAAATCAACATGAACATGGACTGGAGGCTCTTTAGGGAAGGTTGAGCTTCTTGTCAGCTTCTGTGTTCATTTGCCATCTTCTGCGTCCTCTGAAGGCCTGACCAGCAAGGCCAATCCTCCAGTGCTCTTGAGTAGTTCTAGATGGATTTGGAACATCATAATCATGCTCAGTGAATCTAAGGATCCCGTCCCTAATCACATACGCTCTTCCATGGAGACAAATCTTTGCAGCTATCTAGAAATTATCATTTATACATTTTAATAAGAAAGACCTTGAAACTCAAATTAAATTAAGAGCATATCTAGCATATTGTAGCTTTGGTTTAACTCTGTGCATGCACAAGACAAAGTAAATATTTAACTTTCCCAACCTGGATATTAATTTACTTCATTTCTTCTACATGATTTTTCTAATTTGATGGTAAAGATTGTGTTAAAGAAGCCATGCTATTATTACATGTATCTTCACTGTCATCTGAATTAATCAGGGTATGTCTTCTAGCTTACAGGACTAATGACATTATCAGCTGCATAAAAAGAGAGCCCTCCATGGAAACAGTCCTTTTTCTAGAGCAAGAAAGATGCTTTGAGCACTGGAATGTGCTGAAAGCCTGATCAATAAGTCTTGTTTTCCTTGCATATTTTGTCTGATGTGTGAATATGAAAGAAAATTTTAACACTAAGAGGCAGTCCTTATATATTTTTTAATGATTTTGTTGATCAGAATATAATTGTTGGATTTGACTGCAGGCATTTTGTACCAGGCTGTCTGAGGTTAGGTTAGGTTACTGTAGACCTGCAGTTTCTCTGGATTCATGATTCACTAGTACTTTTCAATGGTAAACTTGCCTAAAATCATTAAGGAAATCATTTTATGCAATTATACCAGTATGAAGGACAAATAAAGAAACAAATAAATGCATAATGATAAATTACATGCATGAAGTAAAAGAAAAGAACTCTCTGTTTAGATTTGGATCAACATATTATGTTCTGTGTCCATGTGGTGAAGGACAAGGCAGGTAATTGGAGTCACTCCCATTGGAGACAGATGTGGTAAATACTCAGAAAGACATGAGAAAGGTTCTCAGTGTGATTCTATTGAAATGAATGTATATGGATTATGCATGGCAATAAACATCAGGTGAGTTAGAAGCTTATGTTTGGATAATGAATTCAATTCTGTGAAACTTTCTGTATCATAGGAGAACATGCAAAGGGGGGTGTAATTGTGTAAACAAAGTATATGAAGAGGAGATTTTGACAATGGCATGGGGACTTTCTTATCAAAATGATAAGTGACATTGCACGTAAAACCTAGGGGTAAGCCTTAAGAAATCTGAACTTGGGAGACAGGAAGAAAAACTCTGGCTATGTTTTTCTAGCCATGTAATTCTTAACATTACTACAGATTTCTGAACCTTTGTTTATTTAATTTGTTAAATAGGTAAATAGCCTTAATCAGCAGATTACTGTGAGGATTAAATAACCAAATATTTAAATATCCAAAACATTTAAGACAGGCATTGTTTCTCTGGTCTCAAGTACAAATGAGTAACTTAATCTGACTTTTGTTTCTGAAAATATCATCATTTGTCCATGAAAAGCATGTACTTATTAATGGTGCTGTAGGGGAGAATTTACAGTACAGATGACTCTTTTTATTTAAAAATTATGAAATGCATGGATGTTACAGCTGAGGATGATTAATATAGCATAAGATTTCAGCTGTCACTTTACTAAAATATCATATTGTGAAAATTGATTTTCTCCCATTTTCTTCATTATACATTGTTTGGTCCTCCTAATCTCTGGGGATTGTGAGACATTACAACCCATGTACTTCTAATATTTTCTGACACAGGATTTTCAGGACCAGATTTGCATAATGGGAGCCATTGATCTCTTAAAATGAAAAAAATTCCTGGACTTCATCAACCCCATAATGAACTACATTTTTTACTATTTGGGGTGATAGCCAAGTCCAGTGGTACAAAATCTAGAACAGTGAGTTGAGAAAATGATAGTTTGACATCCTATGTGAAAGATCCAAGGTGATTTAGGGCAAGTGTACCTCCAAAGGACAGGTATAGGGTAAAGCATGGAGGGAGTGAGCACCCAGTGGGCTGGGATGGATGTTTCATAAGCCAGGGATACTCATATCTGAGAAATTTAAATGGTTTCTCTGGAGGTGGAGATGTAATATTTTAGAATCAGGGAGGGAATCGGAAATCTCTGAACACAATGGGCTCATGAATGTGTAAATCTCAATGACTTTAATGTTCTTATCTGTGCAATAAAGGTATTCATATCTTCTTATTCATTTGGAGTAGTGAAGTCCTTCTTATTTTTGACCCTGGGAGGGGAGTGTCCTCAACCTATTCCTCATGCAGCACACTTCATGCCTGCTGATTGGCCTGGGGTTAATTTCAGGTGAAGGGTTGGATTCATGACAGGTGGGTCAGAAATTGGGGATGAGACCAGATTCTCATTGCTTCTTTCTCCATTCTCAACTCTGTTCAACAACTGCTTATCTGGTTGTGAGTGAAAACCCAGAGAGAGACTGTTGTCATGTGCATTATTGAAAATACAACCACAGATGTGTAGGGAATTCTTTCTCCTGGAATTGCCAATTTGTTGTCAGCAGATGGGTAGATTTGTCCTATTGCCATAGATATTCTAAGCTCATTTAGTAGGCATTCAAGTATCTGAGCTACAGTTCAGTTTATCCAGGCCTCTTGAATGGTGCTGGGTATGTTAGGAGTTGATCAATAAGTAATCTCCTTTCCAACATTACACAGATTTGTTCCAGACTCCATTAAGGCTCTGTATTTGCTAGAGGGTTAAGAGGTTTTTTCTCACCCAGCCAACTTCCTCAGTGGAGAAATAAAGCACTCATTACTCATGTAAATGCTTGCAATTGGCTTTGACATGCAGGGAACATTAGTGATAGAGATGAGTAAGAGCAGAAGTTTACAGTCAGTAGGGAAGCTGGCATTTCAGCAGATGAATTCAGTGAATGTAGTGTCACAGATGATAGCATGCAGGGCTGTGCATTATTGAAAGAAGCAAAAGTGAGAGTTAGCTAATAGAAGAAAAAGAGGAATCATTTATTTCCCCCAATTTCTAATTTCTTAAAATATTGATATATATTTGAACATTTTGAAAACTTTTCAAAAAAGATAACTAAAATTCTCCTTACCCAATTGGCCAATTTCAAATTTTGTAGATGTTTTATTCAAACATTATAAATGGGAGTAATTATAAGAAGTATTATTCCTTTAATTTTGGAGTGCATTCAGAAAAAGGATTATAGAGTATAGAGTAAAATTCATGTCCCTTGAAAGTAAAATTGGAGAGACCAGAATGGATCCAAGAAGTGATGAATATCCAAGAGATACAATGAACATGGTTATTTGGAGGTTCCAAGTTGAGATTGGAAATTCTCATACCCTTGGAATGGTCAAGCCAGGATTATTCTAGAGTACAGTAGTCTCAGGGGTCTGTGGTTTGTCCTGCTAAATGCTCTGTACCTTTTGATGAACACCTGAGTTATATAGGGTTGAGTGAGGTGGCACATACTGATTCTAAGTTCTTCATGATACCTGTTTGGTTCTGTGGAATGCTGGACATTCTGCAATGTTCCCTGCCATTTTAATGAATAGTAGACCTTTGACATGTTTAGATAGGAAGCATTTTACATATAAGTTCATTGGATCTTTCAAAACTCATAACAGGTTGTGAAATGATTTCATAGAAGAGATAGGAGGACACCTAGGGGAATAATCTAACCATAGTTATGGTGTAAATGTGGTAAATCATAGATATTGCAGGCTTTGTCATGAGTCTGTAAATTTACTTGAAATTGGTGGAAAAGTGTGTTTTGCTTATGAATGCTCAAGGGCAAATTTTATAACACCACTTGGAAATTATAATGAGCAGTTTATTACAAAATTTCAAGGTAATATCATATCCCATGTCATGTGATATTCTATTATAATAGATTTTTTTATAGTAAAAGTTGTGAAATTGCAAAACAAACATGGATAACCTCATGCAGGGCTCCCATACATCACCCTACCTAAAATACCTTGCATTACTGTGGAGCATAATTTTTGTAACAAATTATGAAAGAACATCATCAAAGTATTACTACTAACTATAATACATATCTTACATATGGCATTTTCCCCAAGCCACATTATTATTTTTTGTTTATAAGCCACACAATTTATCTAAATTGTACAATGACATTTTGTATAATCACAGAGTTGTGTATTCATCATTTAAATCAATATTAGAGCATTTTCATTACTCCAAAAAAAGAAAAACAACAAAAAAGCAAACCATTATCATATTCATATTTTTGTGCTACTAAATACAAATCCTATTATGTGCTTTCACCACCATTTCTATTCATTTCTAAACATTTACAACTTTCTACCAAGTCTGTGCTGATCAAACCCTAGCTTTCCAATTTCTATACACATACTCTTCTATGGTGACATATTCTAGCTATTAATTCCAGGAGTTTGTTCATTATATTTAGTTCAAAATAGCAAAATCGTAAAATATTTGCCCTTTGTACCTGGCTTGCATCGCTCAACATAATGTCCTCCATGATCATCCATATTGTCACATGATTCAGTACTTCAATTCTTCTTACAGCTGTATAATATTCCATCATGTGTATATACCACAGTTTATCCATTTGTCACTTGATGGACACCTAGGATGTGCCCATCTTTTGGCAATTGTGAATAATGTTGCTATAAACAGTGTGCAGATGTCTTTTTATGTACTTGCTCTCACACCTTCCTGGTTTGTATCTAGTAGTGGCATTGCTCAGTCACATGGCAGATCTATACCTAACTTCCTTTGGAACAACCAGTTTCCACATTGCCTGTACCATTCTCTATTCCCAGGAAGAGTGAATAAGAGTTCCTATCTCTCTACATCCTCTCCAACACTTGCGGTTTTCTGTTTTTATTTTAATAGAGGGTGTGAAATAGAAGGTGTGAAATGATATTTCACTGTACATTGATTTGCATTTCCCTAATAACCAATGATGTTGAACATCTTTTCATGTGTTTTTCATCATTTGTATTTCTTCTTTAAAGAAATATTTTTTCCGATCTTTTGTCCATTTTTTAGCAAATCAATTTTATTGATACATATTAATAAAGCATAAATCCATCCAAAGTGTGCAAACAATGGTATTTGGTGTAATCACATATTTGTGCATTCATCACTTCTGTGATTCTTAGAGCACTGTCATTGTTTCAATAATAATAATAAGCAAAAAACAAATCTCATCACCTCTCAATCTCTGTGTGCTTCCCTTGCCAAACATAGATGCTATTCTTTTTCCTTCTCAATAGTATATCTGTATTTATATTTTGCAAAAACAGTCCTATGTAGGCAATGACATCAATATTTGTGTTTTACATGAGGTTTTACTGTCATGTACAATACAATGTTACAGCTTTTAACTTTCCTTCTAGTAATATACATGACTTTAGATGTCCCCTTTCAACCATTTTCATAACCATACAATAGCACTGCTAGTTGCAAACATCATTGTGTGCTTTCACCATTTCTATTCATTTCCAAAGATTTACAAACAACCTTTTTATCAATTCTGCACAGATTGAACCTCAGTTTTCCATTCTCTAACCTCCTATTTTCTGGTAACCTATATTCTAATTACTAACTCCATGAGTTTACACAATATATTTAGTTCATAATAGTGCAATCATACTGTATTTTCCCTTTTGTGTCTGGCTTGCTTCACCCAACCTAACATCCTCCAGGGTCATCTATGTTGTCATATGCTTCAAGACTTCATTTCTTCTTACCACTGCATAATATTTCATCGTGTGAATACACCACAATTTTTAATGTATTTATTAGTTTGCCCATTTTTAACTGTGTCACTTGTCTTTTTATTGTTGAGTTGTAGGATCTCTTTATATATCATGCATATTAGATCCTTGTCAAATGTGCAATTTCCAAATATTTTCATCCATTAGAAACACTGTATTTTTACCCTCTTCACAAAGTCCTTTGAGGTTCATAATTGTTTCATTTTGAGGAAGTACAATTTATCATTTTTTTTCTTTTGTTGCTCATGCTTTGCGTGTAAGGCTTAAGACATCCACACATATTACAAGGTATTATAGATGTTACCCTATATTAACTTATAGGAGTTTTATGTTACCAACATTTATGTTTAGGTCTGTGACCTATTTTAAGTATAAATTTGCTATAAAGAGTGATATAGGGGTTCTGATTCATTCTTTTGGTTATGGATATCCAGTTCCCCCAGCAACATTTGTTGAAATTGTTCTTTCCAAGAAAAGTGGATTTGGTAAGCTTATAAAAAATCAATTGATTAGAGATGTGAGAGCCTTTGTCTGAACTCTAAATTTGATTCCATTGATCAATGTGTCTATCTTTATGTCAAAACCATGCTCTTTTGACCACTGTAGATTTATAATATACTTCCAGGTCAGGAAGTGTGAATCCTCCAATTTCTTTCTTCTTTCTTAGTATGTTTTTATCTATTCAGGACCCCTTTCCCTTTCAATTAAATTTGGTAATTGACTTTTCTATTTCTATAATGTAAGCTGTTGGAATTTTAATTGGTATTGTATTGAATCTATTAATTAGTTTGGGTAGAATTTACATCTCCATGATGTTTGGTTTTCCAGTATATGAACACAGAATTTTCTTCCATTCGTTTGGTTTTCTTTGATTTCTTTTAGTAGTATTTTTTAGTTTTCTGAATACATATTGGGTTAAAGTAATTCCTAGATATTTGAGTCATTTTGCTGTTATTGTAAATGGATTATTTTCTTTATTTCTTCCTAAATTTGCTCATTACTAGTGTTTAGAAGCACTACCAATTGTTGCTTGTTCATCTTGTATCTTACTACTTTGATGAACTGATTTATTAGTTCTAATACCTTTTTTGTGACTATTTCTGAAATTCTTGAACATAAGATCATGTTGTCTGTGAATAGTGAGAGTTTTACATCTTCTTTTCAACTTTGGATGCCTTTCATTTCTTCTTCTTCCTAATTACTCAAGCTAGAACTTCTAGCAAAATGTTGAATAACAGTGGTGACAGTGGGCATACTTATTTCTGATTCTAGAAAGAAAGCTTTCAACCTCTCCCCATTGAGTAACATGTTGGCAGTAGGATTTTCATATATGCACTTTATTATGCTGAAAAAGTTTCTTTCTATACCTACCTTTCAAAATATTTTTATTAAGAAACATCTGGATTTGTCTAATACCTTTTCTGCTTCAATCAAGATGATCATACCATTTTTGGTTTTGATTTTTAAATTTGGGGTATAATGTTAACTTATTTTCTTATGTTGAACTACCTTGCATACCAGGAATAATGCCCACTTGATCATGATGTATAATTCTTTTAATATTCTCTTGAATTTGGTTTGGAAGAATTTTTTTGAGAATTTTTGCATCTATATTCATTAGAGAGATTGGTCAGTGATTTCCTTTTCTTGTTGCATCTTTCTATAAACAAATCTATTTTATTGATACATATTAATAAAACATACAATATATCCAAAGTGTACAATCAATGGTATTTGGTATAATCACATAGTTGTGCATTCATCACTTCAATCATCATTACAGCATTTTCATTATTTCAATAATAATAAACAAAATACAGACAAACAAACAAGAAGATTGCTCACCTCTCAATCGCTCTGTTTTCCCTGCTGTACATAGCTGTTATTTATGGCTATTCTTACACAATTATTTATTTATTAAGCGGTTTTATTATGATATATTCACATACTATATGATTTATCCAAAGTATATAATCAATGGCTTTTTTAGCTGTTAAAAAGTCCTATATTGTAAAATAAATAGAATAATAGATTGTAAGAAATTATAAACTTTAAAAGACAGTGCAAGGCCATGTTAGATTTAATCAATTATAAAAAATATAGCATTGCAAGAAACATTTATAAATGTAAATAATAATTCAAATATAATAGAAATTAATTATAACAAAATTCTAATTTTATATTGCAGCTCTAACTATTGGACATAATAATCTCCAAGAATGAAATAAATTATTGGTTTAGTTATTTAATTTCCATTTAAGCCATAATTCTTTCTAGAAATCAAATTCCTAATTGGGAATTCTTCAACATCTTATTAGAATCATTTAGAGGAGACAACAATTTGCCAACTCATAATTTTGTGAGGCAGAAATACTCAAAACCTTTTTCAACTGTAGTCATGCTAAATCATTATTGTTCCAGATAGATTATTTTAATTAAAAATTATGAATAAGAAAGGGTTGAAGAAAAATGAAGTATCCAAAAATATATCTCTTCTCCACCCCTCCTCAATTAAAACAAGTTTATTTTGTATGAAAAAAATTACACGATACTGATCACAGGAACAATTTACCAGTTGCAAAATTGTTTTTCATATAGTACAATATTGTTATTTTACATATATCTGGTCTACTCCAGCTCTTTTTTGGTTACTATTTGCATGGAACACTTTCCCCCAACCTTTCACTTTTAACCTGGTTGTGTCCTTATGTCTGAAGTGGGTCTCTTGTAGACAACATATAGACAGCTATTTTTTAAAACCCATTCTATCAGTCTAGGCCTTTTGATTGGGGAGTTCAATCCATTAGCATCCAGTGTTATTACTGTTAAGGCATTACTTTCTTCATTTTGTCCTTCAAATCTCTGATATCATATCATTCTATTGTCTGTCTTCTTATCCTTTAGGTTACCCTTCCTAATAATCTTCATTTCTAAAGTCTTCTCCAAATCTGTCACCCTTGTTTTTTTCCTTCAGGCTGCAGAACCCCCTTTAATATCTCTTGTAAATCTGGTCTTTGGTAACATATTGTATCAAATTTTGTTTTTCTGTGAAGACTTTGAACTCATCCTAATTTTTGAAGGACAGCTTTTCCAGATACAAAATTCCCTGCTGGCAGTTTTTCTTTCAGCATCTTAAATAAATCGTACCATTTTTTTTCTTCTACATGGATTCTGATGAGAGGTCAGAACTTAATCTTATCAACTTTCCCTTATATGTGATGCTTTTCTTTTCTCTTACTGCTTTAGGAATCCTCTCTTTATTTCTGATATTTCTCTTTCTGAATAACAGGTGTCTTGGGGTAAGTCCATTTACATTTATCCATTTTGGGGTGCACTGTCCTTATATATTGATATTTATGTCCTTCATGGGGTTGGAAAGTTTTCAGTCATTAATTCCTCAAATATTCTTTCTGGCCCTTTTCCATTCTCTTTTCCTTTTGGGACACCAATAATGAGAATGTTTGTGTGTTTCACATTTTCTTTCAATTCCCTGAGAATGAAGATGTGGAAACTTCTGAACATTTGTAAAGCAAGTCCCCAGAGAATTCTAATTGTCACTGTTTTATAGGGTCAGGATTTGAGGTGCTGATATCTAGGAAGGATATGTGGAAAGCCCTGATATTTGGACCTCTGTGTGTGACAGGCAAACTGAATAGTTTATTTGTGATATCAATATGAATAGAACTACAGCCAGACTGAATTAAAAGGTACAGATTGAAGGGAAAATCACTTCAAGGGCAGAGAAATGGATGCTGAGGTATGGACAAAAGACATATTTTCAAGCCTGGATAGCAGGCCAATCCTTGTTTATGTAAAAGGTTCCAGCATTTGGATTGCTGCCCCATTTTTCAGGAAGTGTTTCATCTACAGTTATGAGAGATTGGAACCTGTTCCCTCAGGATTTCAGACACTTTAGCTACCACCCCACTCTCCTGAGAGGATTGCATTTTTCTGGGGATTTTAGAGGGTCTGGTCACCACCCCAATATTCTCAGAGGATGAGGCCTTCACACTGGTGTTTGCAGAGAGTGTGGCTGCTGCACAAGATTTTGGAGGGTGTGGGCAGCCACTTCTGAAGTCCCAGAGGAGAAAACATCATTTCATAAATTTCTCTTAAAACTTGAAATTTAGTTGAGTATGCCTTGCAAGGTTTTGGCATTGTTTGGAATCCATGACCCTTGTTTACCCTATAATTTCTCCTTATAGAAATAGAAATGTTTATCCTATCCTCTCTGTCCATTGTATATTGGAAGCAGGAAGCTTGTTTCCTAGGTTTCACAGGTCCATAGATGGGAATTGAGCCCTAGGACTGACCACAACCATAAATTATTTTGATTTGACTTTGTACTAAGCATGTTTCTAAAATGACCCAAGGCTTTTTAGGATATTGTGATGGAAAAAATGTATTTTGCATATATAAAGAACATGTTGTTTTTTGTCCAGAGGGTAGAATGTGGTGGTTTGAAGATGTGTTACCCCAGAAAAACATGTTCTTATTTCAAATGCATTCCTGTGGGTGCAAGTCTATTGTAAGTAGGACTTTTCAATGTAGTTACTTTAGATAAGGTGTATCTCACATCATTCAGGTGGGACTGAATCCTAATACTGAAATATTTCATAAGAAAAAGAAATTCAGACATAAAGCCATCAGAAGAAAGAAGCTGAATCCAGTGAAGAGAATAGAGAAAAGGAGATATTGCCATGTTTTGCAATGTGGCAAGCTATGGACCAAGATTCACCAGCAGTCAACCCCAGAATGCAAGTCTTTGGAAGGAAGCATTGCCTTGATGATACCTTGATTTGACATTTTCCTGGCCTCAAATCCAAAACCTAATGAATTTTCATCGCTGAAACCAACCATTTTCATGGTATTTGCTAAGTAGACTGGGAAAATAAATCAGTCACCTTCCCTGGACTTGATAATAGACTGTTAACTTCTCAGAACTCATGATTTCACTAACTTTTCCTCACAACCATGTCATCAAGCATGCAAATCAGGTGGACATTCCATGTTGGAGCAAAGAGAGGAACTTTGGAGAGAAAGACTTGGATTTTCCCAAAACCTGAATTAGGGTGAAATCTAGGAAACTGTTCTTCATGAAAATTAGAAGGCTAGTTGTGAATTGAGTAGGTTCTTGAATATATCAACTGGAGATTTCATTAAGTGACTTTTTTCTGAAATGTAGGTTTCAATATTGGTGAAATTTTACTCAGGAGTGGTTATTGTTCTTTTCACATACTAATTTATATTCAAGTGTCTGTGGCTTTGAGGAAATAGATATTTATGTGCTATTGAATTTAAACTTCAACTTAATGGCTCTTTTCCCAGTCTTCCTCTTAGGTGGTTTTCTATCTCCCCAATATAAAATCTCTTAAATAATTTTCTCCATATTTCAGCCTTTAAAATATATTCTAATTATCACTGTTTTATAAGGTTTTCTACTTCCTAGGGTATTCCTTATTTTGATATTCTTTCCCAGATAACGTTCATATTTGAAACAATTATATGGCCATCTGAGTCCTTTCAACATTTTCATTTCCCAAATGCTAGTCTAGCAATTAATATTTTCCAGTTTTTTCAGGCAAGGAAACTGGTCTTAAAATATCAAGAACTACTATCCATGCAACATACTTTCAGAAAAGATACATCTACCATCATTTTATTGGTAAGGTCTTTGGGTTGAACATTGGTCTTTGAAGTCAATATCTGTGAGTGGAATAAATGGGAATTCAGTTCAATCATTTAACTGTAAGTTGCTTTTAAGTGCTAATCCAGAAAAAGTCTGTGACAGTATAAATTTAGGCAAAAATTACCTTGAACACATAAGTGTAACCTAGGATTTTATTAAATACAATTACATAAGCATGGTTTGTATACTTAATCTTAGAAACATTATAAAGTCTTCAAACCTAATGAGAGCTCTGCAGTTCAGATAATACAAAAGAGACTATCTTTGTGCACACAAGAGAATACCATGGTATATAACTACCATGGATATGTTTTAATTGGAGAATATCACTGGATGATTAGTTTAGAATTCATATGAATATGAATGGATTTTTATGGAGAAGACTTTTATGGTTTCTCCTCTACTTCTCAAAAGCAGAACTCACATCCTCAGAAGAATTGTATTACATGTTGTCAATTGCCATAAGATTTTACTCAGAGATCCAGAGTGACTCAACATGTGTTAACACACAAGGGAAAGAAACCCTACCCCAGCAATTTATTTGGAAAAGCCCTCAGTGGCCGGTCAGCTTATAATCAACAAAATAATATTTCCAATATAAGTAAATCATATCAATGTCATCTAATTGGTAAATCATTTATTCAATGCTCTGACCTACACAGTACATTGGAACTCATATCAGGAAGAAACCATATGAATGCCATCTATGTGGGAAAGCCTTCACTCAATATTCTGCCCTGAGACATGAGAGATCTAACAATGGAGAGAAGTCCTAAAAATGTCATTTACATGGGAAAGACTCACACTGGAGAGAAACACTATGAATGACATCTATGTGGGAATTCCTTCACTCAATGATCTGTTTTGAGGAGACATGAAATCATGGACATTGGAAAGAAACCTTACAAATGTCATCTATGTAGGGAAGCCTTCAACTTGACAACATTAGAAGACTCACACTGGAGAGAAACCTTGTAAGTATCATCTGTGGGGAAAACCCTTCACTCAATGTTCTGTACTGAGAGAGCATGTGAGAAATCACCAGGAGAGAAACCCTATTAATGTCATCTATGTGGGATCGCCTTCACTTATGGTTCTGTCCTGAGACAACATGAAAGAGCTCACACTGCAGAGAAACCTTATGAATGCCACATATAGGAAACATTTCCTTCAATATTCTGACCTTAGATTAGATGAGAGAACTCATAATATAAATGTTTTGAATATGAAAGAGATTCCAGCCCTTGTGTTAATCTTTGACATACTGGAAAAGTCAAACACTGAATAAACACATTGTAATTAATCTGGTAGAGTTTTTGTCAACCTGACTACTTCATCAGTTTAAGCCAATTCATATTGGAGAGAATTGATGTATACTGATATAGCAAAGACTTTAGTAGATAGTCTGATGATTTACAACATGAGAGAACCCAAAATATAAATGTAATGAAAATGAGAATGTCTTCATCCACTGTTTCCAACAGATAGATAAGCCTTAAGCAGAAGATGAAGCCCCTGGAGGGAGTGCCAGATCATTCATGCTGGAGATGTTATTCATGAAAAACCACACAAATTCATTTTTTCATACAGCAACATTTGTAGGGAAAGTGAGAAGTCGCACTGTATTAAATTCTTATTGGTTTCATGAATGAAGGCATGTATTAGTGATCACTTAATCCTTAGCCTTAATATACTTATGTTGAGGAAACTGCAATCCTAAAGTCAATTAAGGAAAATCTTCAGCTGGATTTCACATCAGAAAATTCATAGTGCAAAATTAAATAATTTATATGGACCTATTAGCACCCAATTCAGAAAAGAGTCAAGAATTTTGAAGAACACTTGCTGTTGAAGTTATGTATAACAATTTAGAATTATGAAGTAACCTAGTGTATTAGTCAGCCCAAAGGAGTGCTGATGCAAAATATCAGCAGTTGGTTGGTTTTTATAAAGGGTATTTATTTGAGGTGGAAGCTTACAGTTACCAGGCCATAAAGTGTAAGTTACTTCCCTCACCAAAGTCTATCACCACGTGTTGGAGCAAGATGGCTGCTGATATTTGCAAAGGTTCAGGCTTCCTGGGTTCCTCTCTTCCCAGGGCTTGTTTCTTTCTGGGCTTAGCTGCCCTGCTTTCTGCACAAGGTCAGTTGTAGAATTTCAGGCAAATGGCTTATCTTCCTTCCCAGGGCCTCTGCCATGTCTAATTGAGCCTTCTCTCTGCTCCTTTGTGTGATTTCTTCCTAGGCTCCAGCATCAAATCTCCCTTTTCTGTGATGTGGTGTGGTTTCTCTGTGAGTTCCTGCCCACCAAGGAGTTGGGGACTCAATGACCTACTGATGTGGCCCAATCAAATCTTTAATCATTATTTAATCAAGTAAAAGTGAAACTTCTGAATCCAATATTATCTAATATGCCCAGTGGAACAAAACAGTTTACAAACATAATCTGATATTTATTTTTGGAATTCATAAACAATATCAAACTGCTCCACCTGTTTATACTGAATGATGAATTCTTTTAGAAGTAATATGAAGTGAAATTAATTCAATGAATTAGCACTTGCATATATGTAAACAAGTAATGTTGCTGACAATCTAATATGTTGGCTGAATTCTAGTTTTGTTTTTATGCAGTTCTACACACAGATTCAAATGATTGGGAAAATAACTTTGAATGTTAACTCAAATACTTAGAACACAAAATTATGATTCTTAACTATTATCTTAGTATTATAACATGCTCATGGCAAGGATGAAAACAATCATGGAAACATAAACACATATTAGAAATAGTCTTATGGTTCTTAAATACTCCACTTAAAATATAATTTAATATTGCCATCAATATTTAGAAAGGAATTAAAAAGGAAACTATTTAAATAACATAAAACACATCTGTCATGAAGAATTGTGGTTCCATTGCCTAGAGAATTCCCTAGAATCCGGAATCTATCTTTCAGTCATTCCATACTTTTAGTATTTTATTGGAAAAAGACTTCCAAAAAGAACATAGAAATCACACCAAATAAGGATATGAAAATACATTGAAGGTATGAGGAGTGTTCAGTCTTCAGACTGCCAATATTCAGAGGGTACAATTTTCAGAATGTTCAATTTTCAGTAGGTAAGGACCTACCTCACCCCTAATTTGGAAACAGGGGGAGTTTTCCATAATACCATTGCAGCTCAGACCACAAAACACCCTTGGGGTGTGCATTCCAGTGGGAGAATAGAAAGAGTAGTTCGGTATTTGAGAATGGAATTTTGCATTTGTAAGCTAAACAAGGAACTCCTTAATCTTCCACTTCCTCAAAGCTTAATACTTCCAAACATACATTCCAACATCTTTTTTCTTTACAGTGAAGTCTTCAATGAAAATACCTTTAGATGGGGTCATCACCCAATAAGTTCTTCTTGATGACTTTTATGCAGTTGCTATTTGTTTTCTGTTCCAGTGTCCTCTCAATCCTTTGCTGGTGAATGGGAGTATGCCTGCTGTAGGTTCACTTGTGCTGTAACCAGGAACCTAGATCTCATTGGAGTCCAGTCAGATATCTAAACACTTTCCAGAGGTGTTTCCCCACATTTACAATAGTGATTCTAGCTGCCACATTATGCATGAGAATCGCTTTCCCATATCCAGAGTATGTGTCTATAATTGCTTTTGTCTGTGATAAAACTCATCTCCTTTGAGTTTTGCAGTTTTCTCCATGAACAAAACCATACCATCTGTAGGAATGGCTTTTGTCATCCACTTTATTCTTTTCTCTAAAGAGCCCTGGGAATTTTTATGTTCCTGTATCTAAGAGACTCATGATGATTTGCATTCCCCCTTTCCCCATTCAGCTTAATAGGGACACAGGGCTTCTGATCCCTGGCAGGGACCCACCATTTCCTTGGCTCCATCACTAAGCATTCTTTTTTTTTTATCAAGATGAGGATACAGGTGTTGGGGAGCATCCATCCTGTTTTATTCATCATGATCACCATCAGAATTGTCTTGCTTACCATCCTGGACCATGCATGAGGAGGCCTTAGCAACCCATGTGTTTCTCTTTCCTGGGCTTCATCTGGTGATTGTTGTTCAGCTCTGCAGAGTTTCCAGGCATGTGAGTCCTCTTCCTCCTGGTATATGAGTGCTCTTTACTCCTGCTCTATTAGGGAGGCTAACAGGGCCTTAATCTCTTAATTAGAGGTGCCACCTTCTGCCCCATAATGTTGGAAGTTTTTCTGTAGGGACACAATCTAATTTTGTTTTGTCTATCCCCTGCTTTGTTAAGGAAAGTCACATTGCCCTGTGGGTGTGCCAGCCCTGTACCCTCCTTTGTCTCTCCTGGGTAGTTCTTTGTGTTCCTTTTATGGCCTTTTTTTGGCACAGCTTCCTATGGCTGGGTTTCTAACATCTAGGCCACCTTAATGATAATGACTGATGCTGTGCTGCTAATTCCTCCCCAAAACAAGGCATTGTGGTGGATCTTTCTTACCACTTCACCCACTAATGTCCCTGAGGATAATAGAAAAGATAAAGGAGTCTTACCCTGGGCAGGCCTTCATTTCATTAATGCTTTCAATGCTGCCCAAGGCAGGACTGTCTCATCAACATCCTGACCAGGAAAGGGATGATGTAGCCATGTGTCTTTACTTGAAGGGCAGTTATGACCTAATGAACAGTCTTCCAGGGAATTTACTTTTTGAGACATTGTCCACAGTTTGGGATATCTCTCTTATGCTCCTAACCTTACAGACTAAGGTTGGTATGTGTTTGTCTCCATTCCTATCCTATTGGTTGACTTGCTCCATGCAGGCAAAATATACATTGCAGCAGGTTGTCCATGGTTAGCTTTACTGGAGACACCTGAGTCTGAACAGATGTACTATACAAATCACAATGAAACTCCCCTGCCTTTTGCCCATATCTCTTTTATCTAATGCATGTAACTTTCAGCAAAATAATTTGAGGGTTCCATTTTAAGCAATGCTGAGATGGTTCTGTTGAGTGATTCTAACTAACTTTGGATCTGAAAACCAACTTCATTCAGTGGGACTTCCTACACAGGCTCCCAAACTTCCTTTGGAAGTAATTTGAAACCTTTGAAAGACTATGTGCGTCAGCAGGAATCATGGAAGTATGCAGGTGTCCAGCAGCCTGGGTATAATTTCCTACTCTTCCTATGATCCACATCCTGCCTCTCTGCTCCCATCCACCACTCATTATGTCACTGTTCACATGGATATTACTTACATCTCAGTTGCACTCATGTGGCCAGCACCTCAGTGCATTACCCTCATGGAGCTGCTACCAACCTGCGATGAGTGAATTGATGAATCTTTATACCTCCTCCATGTCATAGAGTGCTTTGTTGGCATATGAACTGTTGGAGCAAGACACCAATTACCACCTATAAAGAAGGAGTCTCACTACATGGAGGAGAACAAAGAATTCATGAAATTGTCAAAGCCATCAAGGAAACACATGTCTTTCACAGGCACTGGAAGGAAAAATATTAACTCAGAAAGAGAAGAGAAAAAGAAAGTTCAGCTTCACTAGTGGGATTTGATTCCTCATGACCAGTGGGCCCTATTTCATAGCTATTGCAGAGTAGTTTTCCATATATCCCTCTCATGTAATGTAGGTGAGGGACTTGGCTCCTTCCCCAATCAAGAAAAGATGTAACCACAGGGTTGGGCCAGCTGCTATAAAATAATGCACATATTTGGCCAAGCAGTTTCCAGTGAATGTTTACACAATGCTCTAGGCAAAAGGGGAAGTAATGTTCCAATAGACCTTCCAGGGTTCCAGGAACCCCTGAGAAAGTATTGACACCATATTTATTATCTCATTGCAGAAGCCTGCTTAATAAACCTACTCCTAAGCACAGGAATTTTTGTGGGTCACAGGGAAAGTGGACAGGCTTCACTCAGAGAATCTCTTTCCACATTATCTTTTACTTTCCATAGAATCTGAATTGTAACAGGTTCATTCTATTTATGTTTGATGCTGTTTATTTGGATTAGAGATATGAAATGAGAATTTTTTAGAAGAAAATTCTCTTAAAGACATATAAATTATAGCTATATCTTCAGGCAGATATATATTCCTACAACTTTCTTTAACTGAAGTTTAAATTAATTATTATTTAGCCACTATAAGAAATTGGGTTAGAAATGCAAGACCATGTAAACTACCTTATTTTAAAGATGACTCCGGTTGATAGCAGAATTCAGTCCCTTGTGATTGGTGGACTGACTCAACCATTTCTTTGCTGAATGTCAAAACACAGTTTCAAAATTTGTTTTCCTATTGCAATGAAATGGAATTTTATGGGATATTATCCTAAGAATGTCAATTTCATGGTCCCCATCCAACTTTATAAAACACTGAAAATCTTGATAAACAATATTACTCTAATTTCACTCAAAATACACAACATCCTTTAGGAAACATGAAGATTCATAAGATTCACAAATATTCTATTAAATAGAACATATATGAAATTAATAGTCTATCCAATTAGCCACCAAATATAAAATATCTCCTTATTTTCTAATTTAGCCAACTTTCTCTTTAATCATTCACAAGTCTCTCCCTGTTCACTGAAGGACTAGAGTGTAATGAAAGAGAATCCTCATATGCTGAAATGCAGTTTGCATATTTTGTATTGACAGCTTAGTTTGTTCAATTATTCTAATTAACATATGTGGCAGTTTGATATAGTTATGAATTCCAAAAATAGATATTGGAGTATGCTTGTAAACTGGTCTGTTCATCTGGGCATGATTAACTTATGATTAGGGATTTGATTGGGCCAGGTCAGTAGGGTGTTGAGCCCTGCCCCTTGGTGGGTGGGGTCTCAAAAGACAGAGTTGGAGTTTTGTTTTTGAGTTGGAGTTCTGATGTTGGAGTTTTGATGCTGGAGGCCAGGGAGGTGAGAAGACAGAGGAGCTTGGTCATGAGGAAGGAGAGAAGTCCCCAGTAAAAGAGATGAGCCATCCACCTGACAGTTCACAGCTGGCCTTCTGGAGAGTGCCTAGAGAGCCTCATAGTCTATGGCTGACCCTGTGAGTAAACAGCGGAGCTGAACCTGGAGAGTAACAGAGCCCGGGAAGAGAGGAACACAAGAAGCCTGAACCCTGGCAAATGTCAGCAAACTGTCTTGGTCCAACACATGGAAACAGACTTTGGTGAAAGAAGAAATTTATGCTTTATGGCCTGGTAATTGTAAGCTTCTACCCCAAATAAATATCCTTTATAAAGACCAACTGATTATTGGTATTTTGCATCAGCACCCCTTTGGCTGATTAATACAACATAGAAAATTGTTGGCTTGTATTTTAAGGACACAATAAAATAATCCAAAGTATCTTTCAATTTACCTTGTATGGAAACCCTAGGGTTTGCTTTTCCATTTCCTGTATTCTCCCTCCCAAAACAATCCAAAAGCATCCCCTGATGGAATTTAAATTATATAAAAATAAATTAAATGACATTCATTTACATGAAATAGAAGGAAAATGGGAGTCATAAAACAAGATTTAATTGCCCACAAGGCAATGAGAAGATTGGATACCACAGTGCTCAGAAAGGAGTACTGAGAATTAGAGTGTTGTTGGAGGGCAACTTACCCAGATCTGTGTCGTGCTTTGTCCTGAACCACACTTGTTAACTCTGGAACACTCTATATAAAGACCTTCTTCAGATAAATCAGTATTTAGTGCTGTGTCCAGGAGTCAAGTTTCATCCTCAGCCCATCACAGGGAGCACAGGGTGAGACCCAGCTGAAATGGGGAAGTCCATTTAAGTCCAGGAAGACACAAATCTACATCATGTAAGCTGGAAGTACAACAGCTGGTGGTAATCCTATGAATTTGCATTAAAAATCTCCAAAGCATTAAAATTTAAGGTGATCCATGAAGAAATTCAGCCACATGACTAAGCAAAATGGCACATTACAACAATTCACAATATGTTTTTGGCTGTTGGGGATCTTTCTTTGGGGTTCAATTTTCCCACAAACAGCAGCTGTGAAATTTGTCTTTAAGAATTAATTGACTATGAAAAACATTTGATTTTTTAATCTTTAATTTATATTAATCTCCTAGATAGCACAGAGAACATTGGCCACATTGGCAAAAACAAGATTCTGGGTGATTTCTTCACTTTGCTGTGGGTAACACCAATTTGCTCATAAACCTGTGAATGGTTAGTGGGTACTGTAATAAGGAGTGCCACTAAGTAGTAAAAAGAAGAGACTCATCATTTTCTCTGCTGGCCACACTAGAACCAGTATTCAAGCCAGTTTTTTTGTGTCATTCACACCCTTGAATACTTTCCACTTCAGAAAGCTCCAGGTCTCATCCAAGTCATCAGGAAATTTTCAGAGTTGGTTTGAGATTCTCCTTTGTCATTTGGGACATGTTTTCTGCATGCAAACTGCAGTAAAAAGTATTAAGGCCTACTAGGGTTACAAAAAACCTGGTTCCCATTGTCATGTGAGGTTATAAGTCAAGCCAACAGGGTTGCTAGCAGATATTCAATGATAAATATACTTTACCACATGGATGCAGGGTGCCCTCTCTGAATGCATGATTTTTCTTTAAGTGTCATGAATTTTTCATAATAGGCAATAGGGTGCATGGTTTTGGGAGTTGATGAAACAGTTGGTTCTTCAGGGTGCCCCTGCCCACTCATTGACCAACAGACTCTGCTGTGATGCTCAGGGTGGAGGAGATGTGCACTTCCCAATTGGGGTATCCTATCATGGCTGCTATTTAGTAGGCTTGGACTTTTTGCTGTTCAATAAACCACATTTTGCAGAGATTATTCAAATCATTATCATGTCCCACAACAACACTAAGGATGGTTTCTAATTCCCACCTGGAAGACCACAGTCAGAGATCTCCACAATAAAAGCACTGAAACCTTGAAGGGAGAAACCCACTGGAAACTTCATAGTGATAGACACTGAAAGAGACTCTTTCATTGGTATTCCATGAGCAAATGCTTTTATAGTTAATTTGAGATATGTGACATTATGAAATTGTTTTCCTTTAAAACTCTTCCATGTTTCTGTTACCTTGAGCAACAAAAAAAAATTGAAATTCTGTTACAATAGGTTTGACTTAATGTTGGAACTCTCATATGAATTGGCAGTGCTTGCATTGGAACAATCCCTCTGCAAATGTTTTGGCAGTTTATATTAATGATAAACATAGTCATGCCTTGTGACTGCTGGGTCACAACCATCAGAAATTCTTCCATATGGTCTCCAAATGTATAGACAAGAATATTCATAACAGAACTATTTATAATTGTTAAATGTATGCTATTCACATGTAACTCTTAAGAGTAGAATGGATAAATAGGAGACTGTTGATGTTCTGAAACTAGGTCTGTGAAAATGGTGCCACAGATGAGAAAAGATGATAAAGAAACAAGAAATAGCTGGGGTAAGGGGATCATCCACCCAAAGGGAGGAGAGTACTGTTGCATAAAACTTACATTTAGCTTTAGAACAAAGAAAATACATGTGCGCATGTTCAAAGGTAATAGATACACTATAGGCTACACATTACTAAAGTCAGCAAGTTTTTAGGGTTAATGGTTCAGTCCTCCTTACATTCCTGCATGTGACAGACCTTGTTAATCATTATCTGACATATACCAGATACGCTCTTTGAAGCACAGAATGCTTCTCCACCAGGCTCCTACCAGATCTTATCATAGTGTCTTTAAACTAGAGACATCTGTCTCATACATACCAAGGCCACCTGCTTTCTGTCAGTAGTCATGGTCTTTAATTGAACTCCTCATTTCCCACTTTTTTATTAATTAATTTTTTAAGTGAAGATCATAGGAACCAATATATAAGGTGATACAAGGTGACCAACTGTCACACTTGTCTTCTTCCATAGGCTGTTGTGACTGTGCCTGTTTTAGGTTGTCCTCCTCTGAGAATCTTACCCATCATTGGCTACCAGTCAAGCTTTTGAACTCTTGCATGGAAGGCAATTTCATTTATATTTTCTACTTCTTCAGGTTCCTTATGCTTTTATGTAGATAATTAGTAGTAAAATCAAGGGGTTATTAGTATACTACTTTCTACCACAATTAATGTAAAAATAGTTTTTCATGGCTAAGTATCTTAACATAAATGCATTTATCTGATTTAATTTTTCATTTTTTCTATGAATATATGTTATTACTCTACCGTTGAAAATACAAAAATTTAAATGCATATAACAATAATTCCTAATCCAATCCAAAATGATATTTGAACTGTTTATTTTTTCCACCAGTGAAATGGAATGACAGTATTAAAATTTTTAGACAATTCATTCCAAAATTCTGCACCAGGGGTTTCCTTCAATTCATTTTGAGACATGCTCAATGCTTTCTTTTGAAATTCTAAAATATCTAAAGAAATGTTATGCTTATATCCAATCAAATGATTTTTTACTTCTTCCCAATCATGCTCACTATTATTATAAGGCAAAGGAGTAATACAAAAAGAACTTTCATTCCAATCACTTTTAAGAGCCCTTAACAACTTTAAATTATGCATTTGATTAACCAAATGTATAATAGTTGTTTCAAGATCATTCATATGATTATTCCTTTCCATATCAATGTGAGACTGGCTATGCCACATCTCACTTGCATTATTACGTCAGTCCTTAACATATTGTTGAGTCTGAACTCCTTGAGGCAGGGCTGTGTCAGCAATGGCTGCAGTGGTTATGATGCCAATCAGTCCCAAAATTCCTGCTATTAAAAGTCCAATCAGTCTTTTAGTTCTTTTTAAGTAATTTGTTGAGGAAGTGCCACAGCAACTGGGATTCTGGAGACTGTGGCCAATGTCGGGTCATCTAAACTGGTAACCATAGTCTTTTTCATCTTCTTGCAATAAAAAGTTTGATTTTCCTGCAAATATGAATTCTTAAGACATGAAAATAAAGAGCAATTGGAGCAGCTAATGTTTCTTTCACCAAAAGTTACTTTCCCAATGATAAAAACTATAGGAACTTGCACACATACTGTAAGAAATTGAATTGATTTTCTTTTTAAACTGGTAATATTAATTTTATTGCCTTGCAATTTGAAAATTAGGACAGTTTCCAAAAATAATTTCCACAAATAATTTTAACTTTTGTTAAGTTTAGTGTCCCATGGTTGTGGGATAAATCTTCCTTGATTTTCCCATTTTATTGAGCTGTTAGTAATTGCTGTATAACCAAAACTCCAGAAATAAGGATTACTGTCATTAGTGGTTATGGTTGAATTGTTAATGAACCAAGATATGGTTGTGTTTATAACAGGCTTCAGCATTCCTATGAGGGCCCAATCCTTTACAATTCCAAGGAATCATTAAGCAACACAACCCCTGTAAAACCATGACATATATGCCATTTGTTATTAAGTAATCTGTTTTGAGAGGGACATGTAAGGGAAAACATAAATGTTTTCTGATTTATTTGGTAAAGAAGGGAAAATGAGAATACAAATTCGAGTTTGATTTTTCTCTGTTAAAACTACACTACAATTTTGAGGTTTCATGCATGTGGAACCATGTCCAATACAAAGAGGGCGGTTTATAAAAGGTAAAGTTAATTTTCTATAATTTTCCTTCTTCTTTTGGCTTTAAGGGTAGCTGTAAGACTATAGGTCCTGGCAAATGGTGAGATTGATTAAGATAAATTGGGTAAGACTCATTGCCCCAGGTTAACAGCACTAAAAGAGGTGGGTTGGTAATGTATGCCCAATAAGTGTAATTATGATATGGTATCTTACCTTGACATAATACTTTACCTATATTAATCCAATGTGAAACCACCATGTCTATAGTTTAAGTTTTGGCAGGATCTTCAACTCTTGGCTTGATTCTTCTGGAGGGGATCCACTGCTGTTCTCCTGTTTCTGTAAAGATAAGAGCAAAACCTTGGGCCCAAATTTTTACCTCTCCTTTTTCCCATTTATTGATTGTTTCATTTTTCCAATATATTGGTTGTCTGCATTTTTCATTTTCATTCTTTTTATTAACCTCCCATTGTCTTTCTGCTGCTGTGGTATTAGAAATTTTTTGCCTATTAAGAAAATTTAAGGTAAGCAATGCTTTAGATAGTTTGTCTTTAGCAGATTCTCCTCCATCTCCCCTGTTTTGTTTTTGCAACATTAATTTTATTTAGAGATTGCTTTTTTCTTAAATTTTTTCTATTATTGAGGGAAAAAATCAAGTTTTTCACAATACAAACCAATATTTGTAAAATGATATATAAATATATATGTATATATGTGCATTTGCTTACATAAATGTTATTATATATATATATATATATATTTTTTAA